>SKCR01034239.1:0-85185 GCA_019454045.1 Zanthoxylum bungeanum | reverse complement strand
GTACGCACGTATTCGGATAATCCGATGACCGTATTTACTGCCAACATATCCAGGGATCTCTTGGGTCGCTTCCCAAAGATTCACCGATGACAGTTGATTTAAATTAGAATTAATCTGGGATTAATTAAGATGGTGAAAAGTAATCTATGATTAATTGAGGTATTATTATTCTGGGATTAAATTGTTCGGAAGAGAGAGAACGCGATTAATTTGGAATTAATCGGTAGAATAAATTTAATTGTTAAATTTGATTTTTTTTTATTTAATTTATTCGTATGGGCTAAAATTAATATATCGGATATATTAATATGAATTGGATTTCATTACGAAATTAAAGTTGGACTTTAATGCGAACGAGCGAATTAATTTAGAATTAATTCGTAGACGACATTCGTAATATATTTGCGAGGCATCGTTATTTAATTAAATTAGATTTAATTATTTAGCGATGAAAGTTCGTTTAATTAGATTAAACGAACCGAGCCGCGGCAAATGTTCGTAGAGATATTTGAATTTTGAATTCAAATGTGGGGCCCACTTTAATGTGGTAGTTGGGAGGGTAGTTGGCATTTATGCCAAGCCACCCACCATCCAACTACCTTGGAATGGTTTTGGTGAAACCATTTACCCAACTACCTTGTTTAGGTAAAAAGGGTAAATTGGTTTTACCTAAAACTCTTCTCTCTCTCTTCACTTGTGTATGCACACACTTGTACACTTGAACATTTGGAAACCCTAATCCTCTCCTCCATGGGCGTGAGCTTCATCCTTGCAAATGGGCGTGAGCTTCTTGTCTTCCTCTCTTTGATTTTGTGGCAAAATCAACAAAGCTAGCACTTGGAGAAATCAACTAAGGTGATAGGGAAACTACTTCAAGAGTTGGAATCATCACTTAAAGCTTGGAATCAACAAAGAAGGATCTTCGAGATCTTCAACTTAAGCTTGGAATCAACAAAGGAAGGATCTTGGAGATCTTCAACTCAAAGCTTGGAATCAACAAAGGAAGCATCTTGGATCTTGGATCTTCTTCTCAACTTTAAAAGCTCAAATCCATTCAATGTAAGTAATTCCGCAACTTATTTTGAATTTGTGAACATGTTTTCATGCTTATTAGATCCTTGGCATGTTCTAGGAACACTAACACGAGTAACACCTTAATTTGAGGCTTGAACTCCCTCATATATTCCTCCTCTAGAAACATAGTATTTGTCGATGCAAATATTTTGTTATCATCAGAAATATAGAAGAATCCACCCTTAGTCTCCTTAGGATAGCCTACAAATTGGCACACCTGAGAACGTGGCTCCAACTTTGTAGTCTTGTTCTTCAGCACATGTGCTGGACACCCCCATATGCGGAAATGTCGTAAACTAGTTTTACGACCATTCCACAACTCTAAGGGAGTCTAGGAATAGACTTAGATGGAACTAAATTTAGGATATGCATTGCTGTTTGCAGTGCATATCCCCAGAACGAACTAGGTAGTGAGCTATAACTAAACATAGATCTCATCATGTCTAGTATGGTCCGATTTCTCCTCTCTGCAACACCATTTTGTTGTGGTGTTCCAGGTGCTGTGAGCTGGGATATTATCCCATGCTCAACTAAGAATTCCTTGAAATTTCTGTCAAGGTATTCTCCTTCAAGATATGATTGTAGAGTCTTGATTATTTTACCTAACTAGTTCTCAACCTCAGCACGATACTATTTGAACTTTTTAAAAGTATATGATTTGTGATACATTAGGTAAACATACCCATATCTAGAATAATCGTCAATGAATGTGACGAAGTATTCATAACCACCTCAGGCTCTTACATTCATTGGTCCGCAAATGTCTGAATGTATTAACTCAAGTGGTTAACTAGCTCTTATACCTTTTCCAGTAAAAGGTCTCTTGGTCATTTTTCCTTATAAACAGGATTTACACACTGGTAAAGTTCCAAGCTTTAACTAGTTTAAGGCTCAATTCTTTATCAATCTATCTATCGGGTCAAGGTTGATATGACCAAGTCTAAGATGCCATAGATATGTGTCATCGTGAGAAATCTTTGGCCGTTTAGTTTTATGTTTCTCAACCTTAAACATTTCAGCATTGAGCAATGACCTATGTGTTAACGGTCGTAACACATATAAGTTATTTTCTGAGTTTCATGTGCATATATTTAATCCATTTCTACCAATAATACCCAAATTTCTATTAAAAGAAACTGAATAACCATCATCCAAAAGATTAGAAATAGAAATCAAATTCCTGCGAAACCAGGAATGAATAACACATTGTTCAAATTTAAATAATTGTTATTTGTAAAATTTAAACTAGAAACTCACACTGTTCTTGCTGAAACGACATCCCCTGTACCGACCCTCATGGTGTAGTCACCTTTAGCAAGGTCCCTCCATGAGTCAAGTAGCTACAAAGAAGAACAAATATGGTTAGTGGCTCAAGAGTCAACAATCCAGGCGGATTTATCTTCCTCAACTAATAGAGATTCGATAATGAATAAATCATATTTACCTGTTTCCTTTTTCTCCTTCAGCTCGGCAAGGTATTTAGGACAATTCATTTTCCAATGCCCATTCTTGTTGCAGTGGAAACATTTTCCTTTAGGCTTGGAATCATTGGAGCTTTTCTTGTTCTTCTTCTTCTTCATGGGCTTTGCCTTAGCCTTCCTAGTGCCATTCTTCTTTATCTTTGCAGATTTAGAAGACTCAGCATATTTACCTCAGCATCGGACTTACGAGGATCCACAAGCATGGACTCGTAATGGGTGAGCTCATTTAGTAGTTGGGTCAAAGTAAAAGTCAACTTGTTCATAACATAGTTGCTTTTAAACTGCAGGAAACTATTCGAAAGAGTTTCCATAATCATGGTCACCTAGCTACGCTCATCAATACGAGCTCCATGGGTTTTAGCAGTGTTGAGATAGGTCATCATCCTCAAGATGTGCTCTCGGACTTATGTCCCATCCTTCATCCGAGCACTCATCGCTGAGACCATGGCCTCATGGCGTTGACGCTCCGAAGGCTGCCCAAACATGCCCTACAATGACTCCATCATCTGAGATGCTAGAGCCATAGGTTCATGCTTTGCGGCAAGAACCCTATACATCCCTGCTAGCAAGCAGCAGCAGGCTTTCTCATTTGCTGTGACCCATTTCTGGTAGGTATCGTGCACAGCTTGTCCAGGATTTCTAGCCGGCTAGGGAGGACTCTCCCTTGTCAAGACAAACTTTAGGTCTTCACAGACCAAGATAGCGTTTATGTTACTTTTCCACTTAACATAGTTTTCTCCCGTTAATTTATCATTTGAGAGTATGGAAATAATTGGAGAAACCACGACTGAAAAATAAAATAAACATGCCTTTAAAATTTATTCATCGCATATCAACATCATCAAACAATTTGGGCATAAATTAACATGTGCATGAACCATGAATAACGAATTAGAAACCTTAGAGAATTACTATGCCACAACAGAAATCTATCATCCCACAAGTAAGTGCCGTCATAGGGTAGCAAGTACTTGCATGATAGATCGAGACTTCTCATTCGATTAATAATGCGGAATAACTCTTAATCCTATATTAAACAACTACCGTTTTATTCGATCAGGATTTTTATTAACAATTAATTATTCCTTTTGAGTGTTGTTGGTTTCTATAAATGTCCCAAGGAAGATTAAGCATATGAAATATCATAATGAATATATATTAAACTTTGAAGTATGGCGGAATCATACTTACAATGCTTTGTTGATGAAGAAAATCAAACCAAATGGAAGCTCCAAGTGTTGGTTGATTCGGCCAAGAGGAGAAAGGTGGAAAGCTCCAAGCTTTGTGTATTCCAAGCTCTTTGATGGTCCCTATCACCTCCTTTGATCCTTGAATTTGCTAGCAAATGGAGAAAGAAAATCAATCTTCTTTGCCCTTCATGGAGTTCACGCACACGCAGCATTTTGAGAGAGAAAGAGATTTTTTGTAATTGATTTTTTTTACCAAAAATCAATTTAATATTATGCATAATATTTATTAAATAATAATAAACTTATGACACAAACCATGCAATGGCTTAGAGTGTCAAACACTCAAACTCCATGCAAAACCTTTGAGTGTATTGCACACTATCACCATGCAATGCATTACCAATTAAATAATGCATATAATGACATGTGTCATGTGGGCCCCACACGTTTCCAAATGAAAGTGGGCCCACGTGCACTCACGCGTTCGGGTTTGATATTTCCAAATACCGAGCTTACGTCGCGACGTTAATTAAACTGAATTTAAATAAATAATTACGCCTGGTGAAATTATTATTTACGTCGCTTACGAATTAATTCTAAATTAACTCGTATGCCCGAATTAAAATCTAATTTTAATTTCAAGTCGAAATCGAATTTCGATTATTATATCGAATATAATAATTTTATCGATTAATTCCAAATTAATCGTTCTCTCTCTAAATTAAGGCACTTTATCCAAGATAAAGTTTCTCCGCAATTAATCCAAGATTAATTAAGTCCGAATCAAATATCATAGGTGAATCTTCAGGAAGCGACCCAGAGATCTCCGGATATTTTGGCAGTAAATACGGTCGTCGGATAATCCGAACACGTACGTACCTCGTACTACGTTCTTACCGATTCACAAGACAAGGTTGGCTTCTAGCAAAGCGCCATGCCTACCCAATTCTCCAGAAATATTCTTAAGGAATATAAGATCTATATCAAGCGTAGTATACCGTAGTATTGCGTACATCGATCCAGTATCGGACAGTATGATCACATGTTAGGCCTGGGGCTGGAGATGTGTCTGCCCCGTACGAAACATATATCGGACATCAAGCAACTAGTCTCTTTAAATCGGACAATCCTGAGCTGGTCATATTGTCCCGACGGTTGCAACCTTTTATAGAGTACTAGTTTTGTGTCCTGCTTGATCATCACCTCCATATGTCTGAAGTGATACTTCCATCTCGACATCACATCCAGTACACTACGATTCTCGATAAACCCAGAAGAGGTGTACACAGAACCGGTTAAGGTCCCCAACCACCAAAACCAAAGTTTACCGATTGTCGCAAGTACTAGCGATGTAAGTCTCAGGTTAAGACCATATACACCTACCCTGATGCGGCCTCCCATAGACACGTAGACATACTACCAATGGATTCCCGCGGTCTATCCAGAGCGAAGCTGTTTTCCGTACCATCGTAAAACACAAAACCTCCTATCGCACTTGCATAAGTATCCAATACTAAATATATGAGAACTATGCCGTTGTGCCCTCACAACGTGCACAAGCGCAATACTAGTCTATTCCGCATTATCGATGTCCGATCTCGATAATACTTCGACTAGGATATTTATGATTAAACCTTTATGGATGATACTGTCTCATATCATCTCAATCCGTATTAATCATATGGACTTTCGCCATTTATATATCAAAGTAAATAATATTACAAAACGGCAAAAGGCAATTTCATTATCACATAGTTAATTTTGTACAATAATACAATATCATTTACAAACAGTGACGCTACGCTATGGGACATAATGTCTAACAATCTCCCACTTGGCCTATAGCCAGTCACTCAAGCATCTAATACCCGAACTATGTATGTGTCGTTCAAAAACTTGCTGAAGAACAGCCTTCGTCAGCGGATCTGCAATGTTGTCATCTGATGTGACCTTCTCGACTTTTACATCGCCACGATGTATAATCTCCCGAATCAGATGGTAACGTCGAAGAACATGCTTGGACCGTTGATGAGACCTTGGTTCCTTAGCCTGTGCTATAGCCCCCCGTATTGTCACAATACAATGGAACGGGCTCTGCTGCTAACGGAACTACTCCTAATCCGATTAGGAACTTTCGGATCCAAACTGCCTCCTTTGCTGCTTCAGATGCAGCGATGTACTCCCGCTTCTGTTGTTGAATCGGCAACAGTATCTTGCTTGGAAGATTTCCAGCTCACTGCTCCGTTATTCAAACAAAAATGTACCCGGATTGTGACTTGTAGTCATCCTTGTCGGTTTGGAAACTTGCATCGGTATACCCAGATACCGCAAGTTCTCCACCTCCATAAATTAAGAAAGCATCCTTAGTTCGTTTAAGATACTTAAGGATATTCTTAACTGCTATCCAGTGACCTTCACCTGGATCGGCCTGATAGCGACTGCACATGCTCAAAGCATATGAGACATCAGGTCGTGTACATATCATGGCATACATGATCGATCCGACTGCCGAGGCGAACGGTATCCGACTCATGTTGTCTCTCTCTTCCTGAGTCTTAGGACACATGTCCTTAGACAGAGAGGTACCACGTACCATTGGAACCAATCCCCTATTGGATTGTTCCATGTTGAATCGCTTCAACACTTTATCAATGTAGTACTCTGGAGAGTCCAAGCAGCTTTCTAGATCTATCCCGGTAGATCTTTATTCCAAGAATAAGGCTGCTTCTCCCAGATCTTTCATGGAGAATTTTAATGAAAGCCAAGCTTTCACCGACGTTAGCATGGGAATGTCATTGCCTATAAGCAATACGTCGTCGACATAAAGGACAATAAAAGTAAGTGCTCTCCCACTAACCTTCTTGTATACACAAGGGTCATCATCGTTTTGTATGAAATCATATTCTTTTATGATCTCATCAAAACGCTGATTCCATGACCGTGATGCTTGCTTCAATCCATAAATGGATCGATTTAACTTACAAACCTTGTTTGCAAGTCTTGGCACGATAAAACCGTCAGGCTGTTGCATATAAACATCCTCCAAAAGGTTTCCGTTAAGGAAAGCGGTCTTAACGTCCATCTGCCATATCTCGAAATCGAAATATGCAGCTATTGCAAGCATTATCCGAATGGATTTAATCATGGCAACGGGTGAGAAGGTTTCGTCATAATCAATACCATATTGTTGACGATACCCCTTCGCTACAAGCCTAGCTTTGTACGTTTGTACGTTGCCATCCATGTCGGTCTTCTTCTTGAAGATCCATCTGCATCCAATAGGCTTTACCTTCTGGTGCATCAAACCAGTGTCCAAACTTGGTTGGCGTACATGGAATCCATCTCGGACTTCATGGCTTCTTGCCATAAAGCGGAATCGATATTTTGTATCGCTTCCTCATACGTAGCCGGCTCATTATCCTCAATAAGATTAATATCTACATGAGGTGAGATCAGGAACCCATACCTCTCAGGTACTGTCTGACTCTCTCCGACCTACGCGATCCTTGTGTATGTGAAGTTTGTGGTACAGACTCATCCGGACGGTCTGTTCTTGTTCCGTCGTTGATTCATTGCCAGGAACAGTATCACTACGATCTTCATCGAGTTCTACTTTCCTCCCACTTACCACTGCATTTATAAAATCCTTCTCAAGGAAAATGCTTGTAGAGCAACAAATACTTTGTTCTCTTGTGGGTGATAGAAGTAATATCCTTTGGTTTCCCTAGGATATCCTACGAAAAGGCATTTATCAGATTTGGGTTCAAGTTTGGTACCTTCCAAACGTTTAACATATGCCCAGCATCCCCAAATCTTCAGGAAAGAGAAACCTGGTTTCCTTCCTGTCCATATCTCATATGGGGTCTGTTCAACAGACTTCGACGGTACCTTATTCAAAATAGTATAGCACTGTTTTAATGCGTATCCCAGAAGATATTGGTAGCTCAGTGCGACTCATCATTGACCTTACCATGTCCAACAAGGTGCGGTTTCTCTCGTTCGGACACACCGTTTATTGCGGTGTTCCAGGAGGAGTCCACTGTGAAAGAATACCATTCTTCTTTCAAGAATCTTGAAACTCATAACTTAAGTATTCGCCACGGTCTGACCGTAATGTCTTAATACTCTTCCCTGTTTGTTTCTCCCACTCGTGTCGAAACTCTTTGAATTTCTCAAAAGTTTCCGACTGTGTCTCATAAGATACACATAACCGTAACGAGATGCATCATCTGTAAAGGTTACGAAGTAGTGAAATCCACCTCTAGCCTGGCTAGACATGGGCCCGCATACGTCAGTATGAACGAGAGCCAACAGTTCTGTGGCACGTTCACCTTTACCGCTAAAGGTGATTTAGGCATTTTGCCTAAAGACAAGATTCGCAGACGTCATATGAATTGGGATCAAATTCGTCCAATACCCACTCTTCGAAAGTGTGGATATGCGAGTCTTGTTGATGTGTCCTAGACGACAATGCCACATATAAGCTTCATCTTTTAGATTACTCCTTTTGAGCCTTTTGTTTGTCATTTTAGGAGATTCATTTATATTCAAAATATAAAGACCGTTATTTGCAACTTGCAAGTGGCAAATTTCTGTATCACTTTTATATAAATAACACCCAGTGTTTCTAAATACAAAGTGTAACCCTGCTGGGTTAACAAGGATACAGATATAAATTCCTAGTTAAACTAGGTACAAAATAACAGTTCAAAAGTTTAAGTACATGCCCTGAGGGCAGTTCTAAACAAAAGTCCCTACGGCCAAAACAGCAACTGGTGTTCCGTTTCCGACCCGTAGATCCATCTCCCCCCCTGACCAGCACCCTGCTATCCTGCAGATCCTGCACATCAGTACAAATATGAGCACCACAACCAGAATCAAAAATCCAATTTTTAAAACTAGAATATTCATATTTATCTCAATACAAACATACCAGAGGCGATGGCCTTGCCAGCCTTGATATCCTCCCTCTGCCCATTGCCCATTCGGCAGTCACGTTTCCAGTGACCCCTCTTGCCGCAGTTGAGGCAGATGTCGCGAGATTTGTCCTTTGGCTTCCTAGAAGCACTGTCAACTTGCCTTTGCCCTTCTTCTTGAATTGAACTTCTTCTTCCTCGCACCTCCAATTGCCTTGGGCCCAGCCCTTGGCGCATGAGAGGTCGATGCAAAATGCGCCTCGCGCTTGCTCCCCTTTAGGAGTTCCCTTCGGACTCCTTCAGCACGACAACAACTCTCCAAGAGTGTCGTCAGTATCCATCAACTTATAGTTGATGATGATTTGTTCCAAGTATCGGGTAGCGATTGTAATAGCATATCAATCGTCAGCTCTGCCTCCAAGACAATGCCCATCTTGGCTAACTCATCTATGTTAGCGATCATTTGAGTCCCGTGGACCTCAACTGATGCGCCGTCTGTCATCCGGGAGCGGAAGAGTTTCCTTACTAGCTCGTACCTCTTCCATCCGCTTATTGGTGCGGTGGAGATCACGCAATCTTGCCATCATGTTATAGGGATCCAAGTCCCTGTACTGGCGTCTGAAATGCTGGGTCATTGCAGCTAGCATAACTGACTGAGCTTGGTCACAATCGTCACTATGAGTCTTCCATAACTCTAGCTCCAGTGGCTCAGTGGGTTAGGCGGGAGAGGTCTCTGAATAGTATACAGTACCCTCTCAGCCCCAAGCACTATCTTGAGGTTCATTTCCCAGTCGGCAAAGTTTGTCCCTTTGAAGACATTATCGCCCATGATTATGTCGCGGATATTACCTTTGCCAGTCATCTTGACAACTATAGTCCAACTATAAAGTCAACGATGTTATGGGTACAGTCAAACTGTTACAAGTAAAATAACAATATATTAGTCCAACTAATTATTTAAAATATTGACGAAATAATTTTGAAAGACGCGTAAGGCTAAATATCTGAACGAAATTGCAAATTCAATAATAGCCTCCCACTATTTTCTTCAAGTTTCTAACCCTCTGTAGAGAACTCGGGAAATCGAATTTCCTAGTGGGCTAGGATCCCTTAAATAACACACAACCTTGACTTTGGCCAATAAAAATGTATGCTATTTAACTTAGGTAGATCTCCATGATCAATTGGATCTCATCCAATTCCTAGATCCGGTTAGGTGGACATCCAAGTCCGAAACATATGTATAATGTCAATGTATCCATTACATTTTCCTAACCCTATCCTCCGAATCATCTAGGCCTTGGCTTTGGCCAAAAACAAACCTAATGATTCCAGTTAAGCGGGACCCATTGACGAGGAAAGTTTCGTAATCAATGTCATTGGACAAAAAGTGATCTTGACTTTGGCCAATAAAAATCACGATTTGGACAAGACACCGATATGCAACAAAACTCTCATGATTCAAGTACATCCTTGATTGACAAAGGTCTTGACTTTGGTCAAAAACAAACCAATGCCAACTTCGGATCTTGAACAAGAATCATTCAATGGAAGGATATTTGCTTAATATAAATTGAGGGATTTTCGCGTAATTGGCAACCAATTTATTTATCTTTGTTAGGTCTCATCATCATACACCCTTAAGCATGCTTCTAAAACATCATAAGCGCGTAAAGTAAATTAATAGTGATATGCGGATGGATATATAAACAACTTGTTCCTAGAACAAATCACTCCCTTTCCTCTCCCCGCTAGCACTATTCTACTTCTACCCAATTACATAATACAATAAGAGAAACCTCATTTACATTGAGGGGAATTAGGTGAGAAGAGAATACAAAGAGATAAAGAGATAAGGCTGGACACGCAGGTCCAATTTATAAATTCCAAATTTACAATAATTTCTAAAATTACCCTTTCCCTTCTAATATCCATCCGATATACACTATTCATTCATCACATACATATATATTCAAACAAGACATGCTTTTACAACCAATCTAATCCAATTAATTAGTCTTTGTTTAAGTGATCATCCAATGTTCAAACAACGGTTTGATTTTGCGCGAGTCCAACTCGATTGAGAATAAGTACATAAGGTACGAATTCGCGAATTATATCGAACTACTTATTAAATCTAATTTAATTCGTATTCAATACTAATTCAATTATTTAATTCCAAATTAAATGTTTACACTTTTAATGTGCTTTAAAGACTTAGATTCTAAATCTAATTCTATTGGGTCTCAAAGCCCAACTAACATCCAATGTTTAATTTAATTCAAGTCAAAGGGCTTTCAATTGATTTTTAAGGCTTGGGCTTTGGTCAATGTGGGTCAAACCCAATTACCAAGCCCAAATAAGGAATCACCCTTAAATGCCATAAAACCAATTTTAAGCCCATAAGGCCCAATTAAATTATTAAAGCCCATTATATTATATTTGGACTTAATGGAGTGATTTAGGCCCAATTGGATCCAATCCTTTTGGCCCAAATCTACTTGGTCCAACCAAGCCCATTATGCCCAAATACAATATTAAAAGCCCAATTCACCAATTAAGCCCATTAATTAAATTTTAATATTCCAAACATTAAAGTCCAATTAATTAAAGTGTAAACCAAGATTAATATATTAAACCAAATATTTCAAATACCCATTTAATTTATTAATCATGTATTGTTCAAAACATGTCCAACATTAATTTGAACAAAAATCAAGTCCATTTTCATGTCTATTAACTTTCGGCCAAGGTGAGTTTTTTGTGTCGATTTGTTTTTCAATCCGATTGAATTACTAATCTACGTCCCGTATACGTTTTAAGTCATCCAATGATCTTAAACACAAAAAATTCCAACACATCCAATGTTCATTAACATTCGCCAAGGCATAAAATTTGGGGAAAAAATCATCCAATGCATTTTTCATAAAATTGATTCCATATTATGTCATATTACATAAATATAAGCATACTCATTCACAAATTCACAAGAACATGCTTCAATCAATTTACCCAAATTTTTAACCTAATATATTTCATGCTTAAACCTAGCTCAATATACCATTGTTGGTTTCTATAATATGTCCCAAGGAAAGATTAAGCATTGAAATATAATAAATGAATATATATTAAACTTTGAAGTATGGCGGAATCATACTTACAATGCTTTGTTGATGAAGAAAATCAAACCAAATGGAAGCTCCAAGTGTTGTTGATTCGGCCAAGAGGAGAAGAGGTGGAAAGCTCCAAGCTTTGTGTATTCCAAGCTCTTTGATGGTTTCCCTATCACCTCCTTTGATCCTTCAATGTGCTAGCAAATGAGAATGAAAAATCAAATCTTCTTTGCCCTTCAATGGAGTTCACGGCATTTTGAGAGAGAAGAGAGGATTTTTGTGTAATTGATTTTTGTTAACCAAAATCAATTTATATTTATGTCATAATATTTATTAAATAATAATAAACTTATGACACAAACATGCAATGGCTTAGAGTGTCAAACACTCAAACTCCATGCAAAACCTTTGAGTGTATTGCACACTATCACCATGCAATGCATTACCAATTAATAATGCATATAATGACATGTGTCATGTGGGCCCCACACGTTTCCAAATGAAAGTGGGCCCACGTGCACTCACGCGTTCGGGTTCGATATTTCCGAAATACCGAGCTTACGTCGCGACGTTAATTAAACCGAATTTAAATAAATAATTGCGCCTGGCGAAATTATTATTTACGTCGCTTACGAATTAATTCTAAATTAACTCGTATGCCCGAATTAAAATCTAATTTTAATTTCGCGTCGAAATCGAATTTCGATTATTATATCGAATATAATAATTTTATCGATTAATTCCAAATTAATCGTTCTCTCTCTAAATTAGGCACTTTATCCAAGATAAAGTTTCTCCGCAATTAATCCAAGATTAATTAAGTCCGAATCAAATATCATAGGTGAATCTTCAGGAAGCGACCCAAGAGATCTCCGGATATTTTGGCAGTAAATACGGTCGTCGGATAATCCGAACACGTACGTACCTCGTACTACGTTCTTACCGATTCACAAGACAAGTTGGCTTCTAGCAAAGCGCCATGCCTACCCAATTCTCCAGAAATATTCTTATAGGAATATAAGATCTATATCAAGCGTAGTATACCGTAGTTTGCGTACATCGATCCAGTATCGGATGATCACATGTTAGGCCTGGGGCTGGAGATGTGTCTGCCCCGTACGAAACATATATCGGCACATCTCGTTTAAATCGACTCTTTAAATCGGACAATCCTGACCTGGTCATATTGTCCCGACGGTTGCAACCTTTTATAGAGTACTAGTTTTGTGTCCTGCGTGATCATCACCTCCATATGTCTGAAGTGATACTTCCATCTCGACATCACATCCAGTACACTACGATTCTCGATAAACCCAGAGAGGTGTACACAGAACCGGTTAAGGTCCCCAACCACCAAAACCAAAGTTTACCGATTGTCGCAAGTACTAGCGATGTAAGTCTCAGGTTAAGACCATATACACCTACCCTGATGCGGCCTCCCATAGACACGTCACATACTACCAATGGGATTCCGCGGGGTCTATCCAGAGCGAAGCTGTTTTTTCCGTACCATCGGTAAAACACAACCTCCTATCGCACTTGCATAAGTATCAATACTTAAATATATGAAACTATGCCGTTGTGCCCTCACAACGTGCACAAGCGCAATACTAGTCTATTCCGCATTATCGATGTCCGATCTCGAATACTCCGACTAGGGATATTTAATGATTAAACCTTTTGGATTGATACTGTCTCATATCATCTCAATCCGTATTAATCATATGGACTTTCGCCATTTATATATCAAAGTAAATAATATTACAAAACGGCAAAAGGCAATTTCATTATCACATAGTTAATTTTGTACAATAATACGATATCATTTACAAACATGACGCTATGGGACATAATGTCTAACAATGTGACCCACTGTTTCGGATTCTTGGACTTAACGAGTGAAGTGCCGGCCGTAGGGTAAAGTCAGTTGCACATTACTCTAGATCCTTCTCTCGGAATCCAAACCCAAACTGATATTGACCCAAATGGACACCATCCGTAGGGGGACGAAAGCAAAGCCGTCTCGACGTGCCTTTTGAATCTCCACGTTTCGGACTAACAACAGAGATCGCGGGATATACTGTCGTATATCCCTCTCCCACTCACTATTTTAAAAATAAGGCTTCTATAATAAAATATCTAATATTTTATTAACTAGTGTGGACAACATTCGTGACCTAACCAATTTTAACTCTTAAAATTTATATCACTAATTTTTCATTAGTCTCTACTAACATATTACCCAATTAAACTAATTTAATTATAGTGGTATTAGTGACCTATTATATTTTAACTCTTTAAAAATTAACACTAATAGGTTTAAAATAAAATTTTAGAATCCTAAAGGTCAAGATTTGCATTAACTATTTAATTAATTTTAGTGCGTTATAAAATCCAATGGTACGTGGATTATATCTCGAGTACAGACCATATTACCGTCCATTCGGATCGGCTATGGAATTTATGTCAGGATTTACATCCTATATACCAATGGAATTTATTATGCACTAATTAAGCCCAATATATTAGAATTCAAATTTTAAACCATTAATACAATTATTGATTTCCATGCATATCATATTCTAATTTAAACACTTTAAATCACATAAAATCATATTTCATGTCAATAATGATAATGCATCTAAAACATGTTATGACATGTGAGATGCAAGAGTAGGCACCCTAAGCTATATAACATGTTATTCAAACAATTTGAAACAAACATACATATAACATAAAAAAATATTTTGCATTGTCCGAGCTCTTATTTTTCCTATACTAATCTAATTAGTAATCAAATTTACCAAGACATCCATTGGTCATAAAATCCCGCTTCACGGTGGTGTTGCTCATTTTTCGACTTCGGTAATCCAAATTACAATAATTGAAATTTTACATTGGAAAATAAAATTACAACAAATGTAAAAAATGACCTTATGGCCTTACATCTCTCAAAACAAAACCAACTACAAAAATAAGAGCTGAAAAAATTTACGACTTATGCAAAATCCATTCATCACATGAAATAATAAAAACATTCATCATAAAAATATTATTTTGTGCCCACTCATCTAAACATGCATATCATATTTATAACTCATATAAATATATATAAAACATAAACTTTAAATTAAAAAGAGAAGGGTTAAGAACACTTTTCAACCTCGCTCTTGATGCCAATTGTAGAAAATGCTTTCCTCGGGCAGCGGAAGCGTCTTGGGCACCCGGATCAGACTTGAAAATTTTTTTATTACCATTCCTCTCTGGCCGAATGCAACCAGTAGGTATACTGAAATTTTATTTCTGTTTTGGACAAAATTTCAGCCATGGAACGCCCCTGAAACAGTCCCCGAACAGCCCCCGAACTACAGCGAAATATTAGACTATTTTGGACCGTTATGCGCCCGAACTGTACCCAAATCAGCCCCTGATTTTCGTGACTAACAAAGATGTTTCAGGTCTAATTTTTCACTCAAAAAATAGTCTTAACACAGCCCCAAAATTACCCCAAGTGTCTCCCAAAATTCTGGATTAAATAAAATTCAAACCAAGCCCCGAATCAATTATATGTTGCACGACAATGGACAATGAAACACCCCGCTGCCGTGAGATGTAGTAGATGAAAAGAATAATTTTGGTTCAACGCCACAAGGTATTCCGAGCTATGTCTCACAACCAACAGAAGTAGTGTGGGCTACACTCACAAGATGAATCCCTAAACTATTTAGAGATAATGTTTCACACTCAATTTTATTTTTAATTTCTTCTTCTTGTTGTTTTGTTTTCTCTCAACTCTTGAGAGGATTTGGAGAAGATGAAGATGGAGGCTAGGGTTAGAATGTGAGGCTTAGGAAAAGAAAAATCATATTTTCATTTTATACTTAGGGTTTAATTTTACAAAATCAAACAAAACCTTAAGCATCCATATTTTGAAAGGCATACAAAAATATCAATTTTGTAACTCCAATATTAACTTTCCATAAAGCCAATATATGTTACAACATTAAATATTTAATTAACCTTTTGAAAGTCATAACTTCCAAAATAATACCAAGGATTTATTATTTCCAAAATAAATAAAACTCTTTTCCTTATTACCATGAAGAAATCGGCCGAGCCTAAGGAATAATAGAAAATTTTGTAACATTAAGTATTCAATTCCATAATTAAAATATATGGTACAAAATCAAAGAGTTACTACCTTTCATAAAGGTGTAACTTCCAAATTTAATTCAAGGGTTTCCAAAACCCAATTTGGAATTCCAATATTAGCTTTCATTTAAAATATATTAAATATAATTTAACAATAATAATAATTATCATATAAGCATTTATTATATAAACCATATATTAACTTTTAATATATAGTTCCAAGTGTGACAAATAATATTATTAATCATATTAATAATATTTATACATATGTGAGTATATAATTGGACCAACCAATATGTTAAATCCGCTATAGTAAATTGAGCTAGCACGGGGACCAAATGGACCTACGGTTCCGAGCTCCAATAATCTCAAAATATTAATTAAGCTCTTAATTAAATATTCTGAATTATTAACTCCGGGTTATTCCACTAAAAATTCGAAGTTGCACTCTTGTTGGCGCAGATGATATATTAAGCTGAACCAAGTCGGTGTCCATCGATATAGTCATTATATATGAATTAACCATTCAAGAGTATCTCGTAATTATAGCTGGGTCATAATGTCTGTTATACCCCTCTAATTATTTATACCTTAAGTACCATTGATTCTCTAATGAATGATTTATTCATAACAATTATGAATTTTAATCTTTCTATTCGTAATAGAAAGACTTGAGCGTTCAAACCATTCAAGTACCGAATCAACCCTTAAGAAAGATACTCATCTACTTCTCACAAGAAGGAGTGAACTCCATATCTATGTAAAATATTCCCAGCTACACAACAGACTATGCCCCCAAAGTACGTAGCTATTGGTCGGGACTGCTACACCAACCTCACCTTTGTAAATCAAAGGACATAGCCTGCCATGCAGGAGTTCGTAGTACACTTAGGATTAAGATCAATCCATATATGACCATCTAGTATATCGAAATGATTTTCTTTGTTTAACGGATATTAAAAGAATATCATTTCCATCTGGGTCCAGTCCTATATGATCACATCATACAAGGTGCCTCCATTCCCATGTCTCTACATGGACGATCCCGGATCAAGGTCGTCATACAAATATATAATGGACCGCAGCTATAGATACACCACAAATAAATTACCCGCTTTGTTTGCTCTCTATGGACTATTTGAGATTACTAACTTCAGACTTAAATCCTCTTGTGTAGACACTCATACACTAAGTCTGAAGGCACATAAGTAATCTAGGGTATTCAAGATAATTTATAATATGCGAAAATTAAACAAACACTTTGATAAATGAATAATGCATCACTTTATTTCAAAACACATAAAGCCGTTTACATCATATGTATCTCTAGGGCATACATCCCAACACTTACCAACCCATAATCCTACATTTTTATATAAGCTCTTCTAAGCTTAGTTAGATTTTAGATGTGGGATATCCTACATTTCCTTTATTTCTCCATCTCAATGAGTGCACATTGTAAGAAAAATTCTCATTCACTCGAACACCATTTTGAGCGTATTTATATACCATTATTAATTACTCACTGGGGAGAATCTGAATCGTTCATGATCTCATCATTTCCACAACCGGGTCTCACTTAAAATTATAGCTCAAAATAGAAAAAATGCATACATTTTCCCTTATTTCCAACAATCCCTCACATGAATGAAATTTGGAGGAAAATAACAAGTTTTGACATTAATACATTTTGACATCAATGATCAAGTTCAACGGATCAAAACCTGCATACAATAGGTAGATCTCAATCTTTGAATCTTCTATTGTGACAATATATTTACTTTACCGTTGACCAGTAGACGCGATGTCTTTGAACTATTTTATCTTTAGTGTAAACGATGATACACTGCACACATAAATCTTTCTAACACAATTGAGTTCTCACAGTTATGTTTATTTTGACCCTGAACACCTGACTAGTTGTGGAAGAGTTTCTAAGAATTGATCCATTTATAATTTCCTTTGAAGCGGCCTCACTTCTCTCTCAAATAAGTGATTTCTTAATCTGAAATAATCAATCTTACTCCATAAGAATCATTAAGAGTATAGCTCATCCTCAATTTTTTAAACATCACTGATTTATCATAGGAATGGACAAAAGAGTAACCTCTCATAGTAGAATAACCCCCACAGTTATCCAATAAAGTCTTTACAATTAGGTTTTCCCTTTGAACCTAGAACGTATGATCTCTAATCAGTTAGGTTGGGTTTTCTTTCGTATCAACTTCTTATTTTATAGGCTACAGTATCATTCCCCTCAATGATTCCTCTATTGTTCTCTATTTAATCCTTTGGTTAGCGGGTCCATAATATTATTCCTTGATCTTATATAGTCAATAGAAAGAATCTCAGTATAGAGTAATTATCTAATGGTATTATGCTTACGACAAATATGTCTAGACTTACCATTATACAAATCACTTTGTGCTCTTCCAATAGCAGATTGATTGTCATAATATATGCAAATTATCAGCACTAGACTTGGCCCCATTGGAATGACCTATAAGAAATTGTGTTTCCATTCAGCCTCTTCACCAAACTTGTCCAAAGAAATAAACTCAGATTCCGTAGTGGATTTGGCTATAACAATCTGCTTAGAAGATTTACGTGATACAACTGCACCTCCTAGTTTAAACACATATCTGTTGGGGCGATTGTGGGATCCCTATGGTAGGATCGGTACCCCGCGCAGTAAAAATGGGTCTAACCCATAGATATCAAGTATAGGTGTATTTTTAAATAATTTAATGGAATAATGTATTCCACTACAAATGTATAGGAAAAAATTGGGGACGAATCGAAGTTCAAAAGCATAAAATCGGAAGAAAAAAGTTCCAGTACTGTTGGACAATTATGACCCATAGCGTCACTATTTGTACAGATCATTGTGTTGTTGTACAAATTAACTATGTGACAAAGGAGATTGCACTCTTATCATTTGTGATTAGATCACCTAGATATATAAATGATGAGAGGTCCCTATGATTTGTTCCTGGACGGAGAATGATATGAGACAGTATCAGTCCACGAAGGATAAATCATTAAATATCCATAGTTAGAGTATTATCGAGATTGGACATCGATAAATACGTAAAAGACTAGTATTGCACTTGTGGGCGTTGTGAGGGCACAACGACATAGTTCTCATATATTTGGATATAGGATACTCATGCAAATGTAATAGGAGGTTGTGTTTCACCGATGGTACGGGAAACAGTTTCGCTCTGGATAGACCCCGCGGAATCCCATTGGTAGTATGACTATGTGTCTATGGGAGTCTGCAATCAGGGTAGGTGTATTTGGTCTTAATTTGAGACTTGCACCGCTAATACTTACGACAATCAATATGCTTTGGTTGAGGTCGTCCAGGGCTTTAACCGGTTCTGTGTACGCCAATTCTGGGTATATTGAGAATCGTAGTATGTTTGGTGTGATGTCAAGACGGAAGTGTCACTCCAGTCATATGGAGATGATGGTCACGTAGGATACGGGACTGGTTCTCTTAAATGCTGCGCAGCTATCGGGATATTATGACTAGGTCATGTATATCCGATTATAGAGACTAGTCGCCAGACATCCGATATGTGCTTCGTACGGGGCAGACATAATTCCAGCCCCAGGCCTAGCACGTGATCATTCGATACTGGACAGAAATATGCAATACTACGGTATACTATGGTTGATATAGATCTTTTATTCTTGTAAGGATATTTCCGAAGAATGGGGTAGGCATGACGCTTTGCTAGAGGCCAACCTTGTCTTGTAAATCGGTATAGATGTAGTACGAGGTACTTACGTGTTCGGATAGTCCGACGACCGAATTTACTGCCAACATATCCGGGGATCTCATTGGTCGCTTCCCAAAGATTCACCGATGAAGTATAACTCGCACTCTAAATTAATTTGGGATTAATTAGATGAGAGAGAAAATTAATCTGGGATTAATTGCGGAGATATTTTATCTGGGATAAAATATCAATAAAGAGTGATAACGATTAATTTGGAATTAATCGGTAAATTAATATATTCGATATATTAAGCGAAATTAGATTTCGACTCGGAATTGAAATTAGATTTTAATTCGGGTGAACGAGTTAATTTAGAATTAATTCGTTAGCGATGTGAATAGTGATTTCGCTAGGCGTAATCATTTAATTACGACGCAACAGAAAATTCGTTAATTTGGAATTAGCGAACCTGAGCCCGAGATTATTTGCGAGCGCATTCGCATTTCGAATTCGAGTGCGGCACATCAAATCAAGCGTCAAATCGCTAGTCGCATCAAGCGTCAAATCACTTGTCACTTTGAGTGATGTGACTTGACAACTTGATGGATTGAGTGATGTGAGTTGATGGCAAGCATTTATTGCTTGACTTGTGGAATGCCAAATTCATTCCAAATGCATTTCAAATGAACAAAAGTGTATTAGATACACTTTAGGCAAAAATAAACACAATCGCTTCTCTTTTTTTCCCTCTCTTTTCTACAACGCCATTTTCTTCTTTTTCTGGTTCTGTTATTACAGTGAAAATGGAGAAAGAAAAGGGAAGCAAGAGTTGGATTTTTGTGGCAAAAATCGCAAGTGCTAACACACTACGAAACATGCGAAGGTGATAGGGAAGTCTACCCATGAGCCGGGAACCATTCGACGATGCTTGGAGCTTGACGAAGGACCAAAAACGAAGCCAAACCAGTGAGTACAAACAGCCCATTGCCGAACCAGTGAAGGAGGACAGTAGTTCATTTTTGTTGCCTCTTTTGCCTCCGCGTCGCTCAACCGATCGATGTGAGTATTCCGCGACTTCGTCGATGTATTCGCACTTCATTTTTCATGCTTGTTTATGATCTTTGGACCTTAGGATTTGCCAACAATGGCATCATGAGCTAAAGGTTGAGCATGAAATGGTTAGGGTCAAAAATTGGGCAAACTTGATTTTGAGCATGATTAATGAAATTGGATGAATTAGTATGCTTATATATGTTTGAATTTAGGATTGATTTTATCAATTTGTTGAAATTATGTTTGGAACAAATTTCCCCAATAATTTGGTCATGGCCGAATATAATGCCCTATAATAATCTTGGTGATTTTTGATTTTTGATTAATTGGATGAGTTAGAATCAATTAGGATGTTGATTTAATGTCTATTGTGGAATTAATTGGATTGAATTCAAATCGGACGAAAAATCCCCAAATTGGCCGAGACTTGTAGCATGTAAATTGGGTTTGATTTTAATCAATTTGTGTTGGACAATAATTGATGTAGATTAGCATGATTAATTAGCCTAATTTTTTCTTTGGAAATAATGATTTGGGTGATTAATTATGTTAATACACTTTGGTTAATTAAATTGGGAAATTGGATTTTTTGTATTTAATTAATTGGGCCTTAAAATTAGATTTGGGCTTGTTGTGTTGTAAATGGGCTTATTGGGCTTTGTTGTACAAAGTTGGGTTTAGGCAAAATTGGTTGGATCCAATTAGGCCAAAAACCGCATCCATAAAGCCCAAATGCGACTTAATGGACCTTTAAAGTTTAATTGGGCCTAATGGGCCAAAATTGATTTCTGGGCTTATGGGGTAGCTCCCAGATTGGATTTTGGTTATTCGGTTTGACCCGAGTTGACCAAAAGTCCACGCCTTAAGAAATTAATTAAAATCCCATTTGACTTTAATTAAATTGACGTTGGACGTTAATCGGACTTTGAGACCCATAGCGATTAAATTTGGAATTTAAGTCATATAGGTTCGTAATTAAATTGTAGTATTTAATTTGGAATTAAATAGCGAATTAGAATTAAATGCATATTGAATTGGATTTAATGATGTTGTTTAATTTAATTCGAGAATATGTACTTTGAGTACTTATTCGCAAAACGAGTTTGACTCGAGCAAAATCAAATCGTTGTTTGAACATTGGATGGTCACTAATTATCAGATTAATTAATTTGATTAGATTGATTGATAACATGCTTGTGTGAATACATGGTTGCGATGCATGAATAATGTATATCAGATGGATATTAGATGGGTGGGACAATTTTAGAAATTGTTGTAATAAATTTGATTTATTAATTGGACCTGTGTGTCCAGCCTTATTACCTATCATTTCTTTGTATTCTCTTCTCACCTATTCCCCTCAATATAAATGAGGTTTCTTTAGAAGTTTAGTGTAACAGGTAGAAGTAAATACTTGTGCTAGCGGGAGAGAGAAATGGAGAGATTTGATCTAGGATCAATTGTGTAAAGTATCCATCCGCATATCATTATTATTTAACATATGCGTTTTATTATGTGTTTAGAATGCATGTTTAAGGGTGTATGATGATGAGACCTTAACAAAGATAATAAATTGGTTGCCAATTTGCACTCGAAAAACCCTCGTAAAATATTAAGCGTCTTTCCTTCCATTGAGTGATTCTCACTCAAGATCCGAGACTGGCATTGGCTCGTTGGCCAAAGTCAAGGCCTTTGTCCGTCGAGGATGTGTTTGAATCACGAAGGCTTTGTTCCATATCAGTGTCTTGTCCAAGTTGTGGTTTGTTGGCCAAAGTCAATACCATTTCTTGTCCATCGACATTGATTACGAAGCTTTCCATGGTCAATGGGTCGCGCTTAACTGGGATCACTAAGTTTGTTGTGCCAAAGCCAAGGCTTAGTTGATTCAGAGGAAAAAGGTTAGGTAATACATTGGATGTATTGGCATATATAAGATATATGTTTCGGACTTAGATGTCCCCCTACCGGATCAAGGAATTAGATTGGATCCGATCGATCTTAGAGATCTACCTAGTTAATTATCATACAATTTGTTGGCCAAAGTCAAGATTGTGTGATATTTAACGGGATCCTAGCCCACTAGGAAACGCGGTTTCCCGAGTACTCGACAGAGGGTTAGAGGCTCGCCGAAAAATAGTGGGAGGCAAGAATTGAATTTGCAATACTCGTTCAATTACTCGCCATACGCGCTCAAAACATATATCATTCGTCGCTATAAATTAAATGTTAGTTGGACTAATATTTAAATTGTGTTTTAATTAAACAGTTGGACTGTATTATAGTTGATTATATAATTGGATTATAGTAATCAATATATTTGGATTAATTAATTTCAATCAATAGTTGATTTTATAGTTGGACTATAGAAATCAATATAAATTGAGGTTAATTAATTTAAATTATATTTGATTGTATAGTTGGACTATAATAATCAATATAATAAATAGTACCACAAATCGTTGATTAAATAGTTAAACTATTAGAATCAAGATAAATTGAAAGATTAACATTTGAACATAATCCTATGGAAAATGTATTTAAATGGTTTAATTTTCAAATTGGGAATAATATTTCAGGATGGTCCTGGAAAATAATAAGTTACTTTATTTGATAAAATAACGTATCATGCCTAAGCCCGAATTTAAGCAAATAGTAGAGCATAATCTTTGGAAGATTTATGTGATGATAACTTAAGTGCTTAATCCATTAAGCTTGTCGCAGTAGACTCCTTAATTTCTGAATCAGAACTAAGGATTAGATCCTTAAAGTATGATAATAGAAATTGAAGGATCTTCATAAATCTACATTTAGATTTTAGAAGTACTAAATTGCAATATATAACTCTTAGAGGGTTAATGACTATTCTAATAGGAGATAAAGTCAAAGTTTACAATTAAGCAAGTAGCGCAAAGCGCACCTTACTTCGATATTCTAGAAGGCCAAGGCTTGGTCAAAAGGCTTCTGGAGTATTGAAAAGGGCAAAGGCAAAATCATTATAATCTTCTGGGAAGATAAATGACATATCCCAAAATGTCTGCTAATTGTGGCAAACGGGATCACGGAAGCGTGACTGCCGTTTGGACAAAGCAGACGTGAAGGAATTGAAGATGAGCAAGGCTCTGACTTCAAATATGTTTGTCATATTATGTTCACTACTAGTATTAAAATTGGATTTTAAATACTTAGTGAGACATAAACATATATTGATGTTCAGAATCTGTTTTGAACAGGATACTGACCTCAATTGAGATTTAATCTGCAGATTGGAAACGGGACGAAAGTCGCTGTTTTAACCGTAGATACCTAATTTTAGGAATTACCTTCGGGTGTGTACCTAAATTCGGAATCTGTTATAATGTAACTAGTTTGACTAGATACATTACCTTTATATCAGTGTTTAACCCGCTGCGGGTGAACCTTTATATTTTAGAACACTAAAGTGTTTCATTATATAAAGATGATATTGAGATAAACACATTACATGTGAATAACAGAATTTATATTTTGAATATAAATAAATCTCAAATATATAATATGACAAATAAATAGCTCAACTGATTTGATCAGATGAAACTTAATTGTGGCATTGTTGTCAGGGACACAAACAAACAAGACTCGTATATCCACACTTTTGAAGAGTGGGTACTCGGACTAATTTGATTCTATTCAAATAAAGTCTACGAATCTAGTTCATTAAGCAAAGTGCTTAAAACACCTTTACTCGGTAAAAGTGTAAATGCCACTGATCTGTCAGCCCTAGTTCATAGTGAAACAAGTGGGCCCATGTCTAGCTAGGCTAGATGTGGATATGAATATTTCGTGACCTATACGGATGTGGCATCGCGTTATGGTTATGTGTTTCTTTTGAAACACGAATCGAAAACATTTTGAGTTTCAACACGAAATAGACAAACAGATCGGCTAAAGTATTAAACCGTCATGGTAAGACCGTAATGGAAAATACTTCAGCAATAAGTTTCTCAATACTTGAAAGAGAATAGTATTCTTTCAAAGAGGACTCCTCCCGGAACACGTCAAAGTGACGGTGTGTCCGAACTGAGTAACCGAATTTTGTTAGACATAATAAGGTTAATCATGAGTCGCTCTGAGCTACCATTTCCTTCAACGGATACTAGGGGTGAACACAATTTCGGGTCAAACCGCGAACCGCATCGAACCGCACCGCACCGAACCGAACCGCACGGTTTGAAAAAATATTAAAAATGATTTTGAACCGCACCGAATCGAACCGCAAATTTCGGGTCGGTGTGCGGTTTTGACCCATGTCAAACCGCGAACCGCCCAAACCGCATATTTTGACTCGAACCGTGACCCGAACCACCTAAACTGCCGACCCGCGTACAAATTAAATATTATTTTTATATTTTTCTTCTTCTTTAACTATGAAAATTAAGATATTTAATGATCATATAACAATATGTAATGAATAAATGAAAATTGTGTAATTTTTTCTTCAATTATAATGTGAAAACACACAAAATTTTCTTAAAACATTTATAATCCAAACCGCTGACCCGAACCGCTAAACCGCCAACCCGAACCGCCGCGGTTTTCCTTATCAAATTTGTGGTTTCGTTTTCTAATTTCTCAAACCGCCAACCCGCACGGTATGAAGTAAAAAACGAAAAAACCACCCCAAACCGCACCGCGAACACCCCTAACGGATACGCAAAACAGTGCAGAACTTATTTTGAATAAGGATCCATTAAAATATGTTTGACATATTTCATATTAGATATGAACAGGAAAGAAACCGGGTTTCACATTCCTGTAAATTTGGGTATGCCATGCATACGTTTGGATGATACCAAACTAAAACCCAAATTGGATAAATGCCAATTGTAGGTTATCCTAGGGATACTATAAGTATTGTACTTATACATCTCACGTGAGAATAATTAGATTGTTGCTCACCATGCTGTCTTCCTAAGAGGAATACCGATATGCAGTGGTAAGTGGGAGGATAGTAAAACTCAATGAAAATCGGAGTAATACTGTTCTAGGCACCGAATATTAATGGAACATAAATAGTTCATCAATGATGAAACTATAACATTAATCTTCGAATACACAAGAACCGCGTAAGTTGGAGAGAGTCAGAAAACAACCTAGGGTATGGGTTTCTGATCTCACCTCATAAAGATGTCCATCTTATTGAGGTATACCAACTGACTACGTATAAGGAAGTGATACAAGGTATCGACTCCCTATTATGGAAAAATGCCATAAATCCATTTGGATAATGCTTGCTTAAGCTGCATGTTTCATTTATGAAATATGTCAGCTTAACGGGAAATAGCTTTCCTGAAAAGGAAACCTTTTGGAGGATGTTTACAACATCCTGTCGGTTTTATCGTACCAAAACTAGCAAACGAGGTTTGCGGGTTATTCGATCCATGTTTGGATTGAAGCAAGCATAGGTTCTTGAAATTATCGTTTTGATGTAATCATAATGATTTAATTCAAAACGAAAATGATTCTTGTGTATATAAGAGGGTTAGTGGGAGCGCACTGACAATGGCTGTCCTATAAATAATGATAATTTGTCATTTCTAAGAAATGATATTCCCATAAAAATAATCAGTGAAAGCTTGGCTTTCGAGAAAATTCTCTGAGAACCCGTACATTGAAAAATGTACGTGACCTGGTGTCTCATACGCTTCGAGCATATGATTCACAAACAGGCCAATCCGAGTGATAGTCACTGGATTGATGTTAAGAACATACTTAGTATCTTAGAGAACTAAGGATGCTGTCTTAATCAATTGAGAAGGAGAACTTGAAGTGACTGGGATCACTGTAGCAAGTTTCCTAAACCGATAAAACGACTATAAGTCACAAACGGTACTATACAAAGTTTGAATAACGGTACAGTGAGCTGGAAATCTTTCAAGCAAGATATTGTTACCGAATAAACACCAAATGCGGGTTATTGCTGCAGCTGAGGCGGCAATAGAAGCCATTTGGGTCGATAACAAATCTAATTAGATTAGATATAATTCTGTTAGCAGCTGAGCTAGGCTTGAGCACAGGCTAAAGAATTAATGGTCTTATCAACGATCCAGATACATACTTTGATATTCATCTGATTCGTACGGATCATACATAGTGGCGATGTGATGATCGTATAAATCGCATCAGATGATAATCATGTAGATCCGCTGACGAAAACCTTTTCACAGAAATTTGAGCCAATCGTACATAGTTTGGGTGTCAGACACTCGAGTGACTGGCTATAGGCCAAGTGGGAGATTGTTGGACAATTATGACCATAGCGTCACTATTTGTACAGATCATTGTGTTGTTGTACAAATTAACTATGTGACAAAGGAGATTGCACTCTTATCATTCGTGATTAGATCACCTAGATATATAAATGATGAGAGGTCCATATGATTTGTTCCTAGACGGAGAATGATATGAGACAGTATCAATCCACAAAGGATAAATCATTAAATATCCCTAGTCAGAGTATTATCGAGATTGGACATCGAAAAATACGTAAAAGACTAGTATTGCACTTGTGCGCTTTGTGAGGGCACAGCAACATAGTTCTCATATATTTGGGTATAGGATACTCATGCAAATGTAATAGGAGGTTGTGTTTCACCGATGGTACGGGAAACAGCTTCGCTCTGGATAGACCCCGCGGAATCCCATTGGTAGTATGACTATGTGTATATGAGAGTCTGCAATCAGGGTAGGTGTATTTGGTCTTAACCTGAGACTTGCACCGCTAATACTTATGACAATCAATATGCTTTGGTTGAGGTCGTCCAGGGCTTTAACCGGTTCTGTGTACGCCAATTCTCGGTATATTGAGAATCGTAGTATGTTGGGTGTGATGTCAAGACGGAAGTGTCACTCCAGTCATATGGAGATGATAGTCACGTAGGATACGGGACTGGTTCTCTTAAATGCTGCGCAGCTATCGGGATATTATGACTAGGTCATGTATATCCGATTATAGATACTAGTCGCCAGACATCCGATATGTGCTTCGTACGGGGTAGACACAATTCCAGCCCCAGGCCTAGCACGTGATCATTCGATACTGGACAGAAATACACAATACTACGGTATACTACGCTTTATATAGATCATTTATTCTTGTAATGATATTTCCGGAGAATTGGGTAGGCATGGCGCTTTGCTAGAGGCCAACCTTGTCTTGTAAATTGGTATAGATGTAGTACGAGGTACTTACGTGTTCGGATAGTCCGACGACCGAATTTACTGCCAACATATCCGGGGATCTCATGGGTCGCTTCCCAAAGATTCACCGATGACGTATAACTCGCACTCTAAATTAATCTGGGATTAATTAGATGAGAGAGAAAATTAATCTGGGATTAATTGCGGAGATATTTTATCTGGGATAAAATATCAATAAAGAGAGATAACGATTAATTTGGAATTAATCGGTAAATTAATATATTCGATATATTAAGCGAAATTAGATTTCGACGCAGAATTGAAATTAGATTTTAATTCGGGCGAACGAGTTAATTTAGAATTAATTTGTTAGCGACGTGAATAGTGATTTCGCTAGGCGCAATCATTTAATTACGACGCAACGGAAAATTCGTTAATTTGGAATTAGCGAACCTGAGCCCGGGATTATTTGCGAGCGCATTCGCATTTCGAATTCGAGTGCGGCACGTCAAATCAAGCTTCAAATCGCTAGTCGCATCAAGTGTCAAATCACTTGTCACTTTGAGTGATGTGACTTGACAACTTGATGGATTGAGTGATGTGAGTTGATGGCAAGCATTTATTGCTTGACTTGTGGAATGCCAAATTCATTCCAAATGCATTTGAAATGAACAAAAGTGTATTAGATACACTTTAGGCAAAAATCAACACAATCGCTTCTCTTTTTTTCCCTCTCTTTTCTACACGCCATTTTCTTCTTTTTCTGGTTCTGTTATTACCGTGAAAATGGAGAAAGAAAATGGAAGCAAGAGTTGGATTTTTGTGGCAAAAAATCGCAAGTGCTAGCACACTACGAAACATGCGAAGGTGATAGGGAAGTCTACCAATGAGCCGGGAACCATTCGACGATGCTTGGAGCTTGACGAAGGACCAAAAACAAAGACAAACCAGTGATCACAAACAGCCCACTGCCGAACCAGTGAAGGAGGACACCAGTTTGTTTTTGTTGCCTCTTCTGCCTCCGCATCGCTCAACCGATCGATGTGAGTATTCCGCGACTTCGTCGATGTATTCACACTTCATTTTTCATGCTTGTTTTTGATCTTGGGACCTTAGAATTTGCCAACAAGTACATGGGAGCACTACAAGCGCGCTGCAGTACGAGCACATTGTGCACTAAATTCGCACAGTAATGCCTTTTTTATTTTCTTGATTTCCATGAGCTCTCTTTCTAGAGAGCTGATGAAAATTAGGGTTTTCACCCTAATTCCTTTTCAACCTTCCCTAAACACTTTCAAACACCCCAAAAATAATTTTAACATCAAAACCAACATCAACACATGTTATAGAACAAAATCAAGTTATTCAAAATATTAAATATTTGTACAAAAACATAAATTTATTCAAAATACGCATTTGCATAAATTTTGAATCTAAAATAAAAACCAAACAAGAACCCCACAATGAAGTGACTCATGAACAATTCTAGGTCATTCAAAGGTGGTCAAGTGATCCTAGAATGTTTGTCATAGCTCCAAGCTTTCATCTAGAGTTCCAAACTCTAATTTTATGTTCCATGTCTAACATGAACATATTTGACCCAATTACAAGCCTATAGTGTTTATTCTTCCAAAGCATCCATACAGAAATTTATTAGTCTAATTTCAACTTCAAGTTATATCATTATGTATCAAATAAAAAACATAGCTTATTAGAGAATATCAAACTTACCTAGTAAGCTTGAACCAAAGATCTTATATTCTCCCCCTTATTGAAAAATGTAGAGAATTTTCAAAGTTTCTCTAAACACTTCTTTAGGCTAATTTTTCTTATGTTTTTCATTAATTCTTGCTTGCATTAAAAATTGCTCAAGCTTGTCTTTTATAGTGAAGTTTATGGAATTTTTAGTTAATAAAAGTTTTAATCAACTTTTAGGTGGGCTTAATCCAATTATTCCAAATATGCATAATTAGGTATGACTAATCACATGTGTCTACCACTTTGATTTAATCTAATTAAATTTAGAAAAAGTTTAACCAAATGATTAGTTCATTATCTACCACTTTGATTTAATCCAATTAAATCTATACAAAGTTTAACCAATTGATTAGTTTATTGTCTACCAATTTGATTTAATCCAATTAAATATAGACAAAGTTCAACCAATTGATTAGTTCATTGTCTACCGCTTTGATTCAATCCAATTAAATCAAGCCAAATACTCATATAATTACATATTTTGTAATAAATAAAATATTCTCCAATGGTAGATATATTTTTGAAATTACAACAAAGCCCTTGTGTGATTTTGGATTAATCCAATTAATCCAATTTGGGTCAAAGTAAATAATTAATGTTATCCAATAATACTTAATTATTTTCTTCGATATTTATAATATCAAATATTATTTATTATCAAACATCATCGTCCACCTAAGTGCTCAACGAGTACACTTCATATTGTGAGACTCTCTAAGTCCAGACACGTTCGTCATATAAGCCTAGCTAATATGTACACAATTCAGCCACCTTCGAATTTGCGACAAACATGAACGACCTTTTTGAACTATACAAGTCGAGGTCATCACATATGTTTAAAAATCCCTCCATCGTAGGCTATCCGAGTTGTGCTTAGGAAACATAGATTACACCGTCAAGTTTCCGAGGCGCACATATCACATTATCGATAAGTCAACGATTCTTTACAACTAATCAGAATATCATTTCTGATATATGATATCCACCCTACGTGGTTGGCTTTCGCCAAACTCTTAAGAATCGTGACTTACACACATGATTACCTAAACCCCTTATGGTACACATACGGGCCGATTGATCCTATCTTGATAAACACTTGATTAACAAGTGCATCGGTTCATACCCAACGAACATCTAATAGTCAGACCAAGAAAGATCTCTGACATATATGGCATCAAAGTATGAAGGATCACACACAAAATCAATGATATCATATAGTCAAAGGATCACATTATAGGAAACGCCTTCCCTCACGCAGCGGAAACGCCTTAGGCTCCGGGATCGACCTTAAAAATTTTGTGCCTACTCCCTTATGAAAATCGAATATGGCCAGCCCTTTAGTGACTTGATTTAATATTATTTTGAATATGTTTCCCTGATATCCGTTACAAGGATCTACCACTCGATCTTCCACACTATAACTTGTTACCAACAAATCAAAGTGTGAGCTTCACTCATAAAATTTATTCTCTAAACTCTTTAGAAAAGATTTTTGTCACAAAATTTTTCTTTCTTTTCTTTGAACACTTGAGAGAAAATAAATAAAAATCAATCACTTGAGAGATAGCTTTCTTCATTTTCTTTTAAAACATGAAAGGAAAAATGAAGAAGATGAACTAGCACTCTTTCCTCATATCTAGAAATTATTTTTCATGATTTGCATGTTCTTTCAAAATAAAAAAAAAAAAGTCTTAATAATTAAGCAACTCATCTCCAATAATTATGAAAGTTGTATGCCAAAACAATAGCATGTGAAGTGGACCTAAAGATAATATATTTAGCTTTGTCTTTAGAGACAAACATGTTGCAGATAAAATTAAGCCTCATGCATTGCTTATTTGATAATACAATGAACATTATCTTAATGATGATATAATTATCTCATAATTATAAATTCTTGATTATCTCATAATTATAAATACTTGAAAACATTATATTAAACTTTTTTAAAATAGTTTTCATTTGTGACAAAGTATATTCTGAATCCCATTAGTAATATATAAATATATAAAAATAAATGTCAGTATATAATTGGACTATCCAATTATATTTAATTTGCTACAACATATCGAGCTAGAATGAGGACCAAATGAACCTACAGTTTGAAGCTCCAATAATTATGAAATATTAATTAAATACTTTAATTAAATATTTCAAATTATTAACTTCGGGTTATTCCACTAAAATCCCGAAGATGTACACTCGTTGTCATAAATGGAAAATAAAAGCCGAACTACTTCAATGTCCATCGATATAATCATTGCATACGGATTGGCCCATCACGAGTATCTCATAATTAGAGCCGAGTCATAATTTCCATTATACCCATCTAATTATTTTTAATCTTAAGTACCATTGATTCTCTAATGAATAATTTATTCATAACTATTATGAATATTAATCTTTCTATTCGCAATAGAAAGACTTGAGTGCTCTAATTGTTTAAGTATCGAATCAACTCTTAACGAAGATACTCTTATACTTCTCGCAAGAAAAAGTGAACTCCCTATCTATGTAATGTTGGGTGTGCAAACAAAGTCCCAAAGTCCCACATTGGTTAGAAATGGGGAAGATCATTGGCATATAAGGATGGACATGTATCTTCATTGGTATGAGGCCTTTTGGGTATAGCCCAAGAGCAAATTCATGAGGGCTTAGGCCCAAAGTGGACAATATCATACCAATGTGGAGATAGATGATGTCAAAGGTTCCTTACAAGTGGTATCAGAGCCATGCCCCAGAGTTAGCCATATGGATGAATCCTCGGAATACAGAAAAAAATATGGTGAGCCCCGATCGTGATCCGTGAATGTGCTCGGTTAGATAGGCGGTGTGCTCCGGTCTTCATAGACGTGTCCTAATCCCAACAAGGTGAAGAGGAGTTGGCCTGGGCTAGAGTGGACAGATGGATGATCGTTTGAGGGGAGGCTCGGTGGTCCTTTGTGGTCCTTGTTCGAGGGGAGGATTGTTGGGTGTGCAAACAAAGTCCCAAAGTCCCACATTGGTTAGAAATAGGGAAGATCATTGGCATATAAGGATGGACATGTATCTTCATTGGTATGAGGCCTTTTGGGTATAGCCCAAGAGCAAATTCATGAGGGCTTAGGCCCAAAGTGGACAATATCATACCAATGTGGAGATAGATGATGTCAAAGGTTCCTTACAAGTGGTATCAGAGCCATGCCCCGGAGTTAGCCATATGGATGAATCCTCGGAATACAGAACAAAATATGGTGAGCCCCGATCGTGATCCGTGAATGTGCTCGGTTAGATAGGCAGTGTGCTCCGGTCTTCATGGACGTGTCCTAATCCCAACAAGGTGAAGAGGAGTTGGCCTGGGCTAGAGTGGACAGATGGATGATCGTTTGAGGGGAGGCTCGGTGGTCCTTTGTGGTCCTTGTTCGAGGGGAGGATTGTTGGGTGTGCAAACAAAGTCCCAAAGTCCCACATTGGTTAGAAATAGGGAAGATCATGGGCATATAAGGATGGACATGTATCTTCATTGGTATGAGGCCTTTTGGGTATAGCCCAAGTGAAAATTCATGAGGGCTTAGGCCCAAAGTGGATAATATCATACCAATGTGGAGATAGATGATGTCATAGGTTCCTTACAAGTGGTATCAGAGCAATTGTTAGGAATATGCCCTATACCCAACTTGTGGATGGGCTATATGTACATGTATTTGTAATATTTTCATTAATTAATAAAATTGCAATCTTTATTATACGTGTCTTACATAACTTATATGAATCATCAACACTATAATAAAGCCCTTGGAGTAATAAGACGATGGCTTCCACGCTTTATGAGAATCATTACTCTTAAATGTTCCTAGTCATAGTTTTGTGAATAACATTGGCGTTAACAAAGCGGAGAGACTAGCATGATGATATGATCCTCCCTTAAGTGAGGTAGCCGATCTCATAGGCTACTAGCGGAGATCCGTCCGCTTGGTGTATCACATGGATGCATGAGTTGCTCGTGTCCATCGAAATGACCACCGAAAGTTTTCATTTGAAGTGTTTATCCCATGTGTATGTGAGAACTTTCATGTATCAATTATATGACTAGTCCTTAGACTTGAGGTCTTTACGATCTTATGTGTGGATCAAATAACTTTGACATTCTCCTTCCGCGGTTCAAAAGATCCGGTCATAAGGGTATGATTGGGTCATTTGTTGAAACACATGAAGCTTGTAAAAATACAACAGAGAATCGCCACTCTCTCGGATAATATTTTCTTATAAGAGTAGTATTCCAGTTCGCAGGTTGATATGTGTGATCGGTGCTTGAGACTGTGGCCACAGCGGAAGAATCATGTGAGATTCTTGGGTTTGCACGATTCATGACGCTATCAACATCATACCTTTGACCATATGGGTAGACACTTTCCGTACCCTAGGTCAATAGGTGAGGATATAGTGAGGCAAAAGACTGTATCATATGTAAATCGCATACAGAATGGGTATATATATCTTTCCTTCTCTTTTGGGGGCCTTGGCATGTTGCTATTGTCAACCTTGGTCATTGAAATCGAACGACCATCTGATCGGAGGATAATTTATGTTCCATTAGATTATCACGATTCATTTCATGTCCAACTTGAGGGGAACCCAAAAGGTCACACACAACAAAGTTGAAATCAATGGTTAACAGTGCACAGTGTACAGCATATATGATTGCTGTAGGAATTGTTCATAAATGGTTCAATGTGTTTAATTATTGAACAGATCATTTATGAGGTTCCATAGTGGCTTAATGATTGGTGAATGACGATAGGGGCACTTTGGGAATCGGACTAAATAAAAATAATAATAAAAAATAATAAAGTTACTATTCCGTGAATAGTAGCGCGTGAATAGTAACGTGTGAATAGTAAAAAATTTTTATTATTTTTTGTTATTTGTTTTGAATTCCAATTCGGCCCAAACTCTTATTAGGGTTTTATAATCTCATTAAACCACTAAATTAAGATCCAATGGCTAAGATTAAATTAGCTTTTATCTTACATTGGATTCTTAATTAACTTTGTTGTCTTTGGAGCACTATATAAACCCAAAGAATTCTTCACAAATCTTTTACAAGCTTAAGAGTAATCCTCTAAATTGATTGAGGATCCTTAAGTCTAATTGACTAGAGGAACCTCGAGTTAAAAGTTTTGAGGTATTTGCCTAGGCTAGCACCAAGGGCAAAATACCCGTGCACTCAAGGCGTAGTCTTGCCGTTGAGTTTTGGCTTTGGTGTGTGCATCTTTGGAGGCCACACACTTGGGTGGCTCTTTGGAACGTGGAAGAGCTTGCTGAGTTCGAGAAAAGCTTGTAGATTGGAGGGAGGACTGGAGGAGTCTACGGTTCAAGTAAGTCTTTTTCTTTCTTTATTTTAATTAGAGTTCTTATGATAGTTAGCATGTTTAGGTTTATGTTCTTTGCATGTTTTATGAGTTTTATGCTTAGAATATATAGTAACATGTCTAGGCTTGTAGAATAATCAAAACAAATGGGTCTTGGGCAAAGGGAAAGCGGCACATAATATTAAATTTTTCGCTGCGCACTCGCGGCCGCTTCCCAACAGTGGTATCAGCGCGCCGTTTTGGTTTGATTAGTTCTCTCATTTGAACTCGAAATTGGGTGTTTAACAAGTTTTGCATGATTTGGTTAAGATTTGAATTATGAAATTGCATTTAAAGTTCACGCGTCTGCAGAAAAACGTGAATAGTAAAATTATTTGAATAAAATAAAATGCAATATCATAATTAAATATTAATCAAAGTTATTTAATGCCTAAAATAATTCCAACATATTAAAACTCATATACTTGATGATTCTATGTATGATTAGAGTTGGCATGATTATTTTAGGGTATTGCTTATCCATTAGCTAAGTAATTATTCCGTGATGAACTTAGAGATTTATTACCTTTAAGGCTAATAAATATAAATCACTTGTTTATAATAAAAGACATTATAAAAGATACAAGTGGGGTGAGACCAAGGCGTTAATAAAACTTTCCAAACTAAAGTTAATTTAACCAAAGGTATTACTAGAGTTATATAATGATTTGGTGTCTTCCCTCACTCACTACCTTTTTATAGCCAAAAGGAAAAGCTGTGAAGGCATCTAGATAATCATTTACTCAAAGCTTACCTTAAAGCATATTTAAAGTGTTGGACTAATTTGGAGGATCTATTGTTTATTCCTGTCACCAAGGCGATAAGAGCCTAAGAGGTAAGGGTATTTAAGAGAGTTCGCTCCACCCTCCCTCTGGGGAATTTTCAATGGAGGAATCCATTTGACAGTTATTCACTTAAACTTGCTAAAATCCTCAATAATAATTTAAGTCTAAAATTTGCCTCCCATTGTAAAGTATAGACCCAAAGGGCTTAAACCGTATTGGCAGGACTAGGCTTTACCAGACTGACCAATACCAATTTGTCCCTAAATCGTACTATTGACAATGGTTTGACTTTTCTGAGTCATAAGACGCAGCGACCCTTAGGCGTGGTCTTATAACTTAGTGGCAAAGATTGGGTGTCCACAAGGACTAGCATAAGCTATGGCATGTTTGATTGCCCAACCCAATGATCAAGGAATTGTGATTTATATCATAAATTGTTGGGAACCTACCTAATTATCGTATTTTATAACGACCGGCCTAGTCGGAGTTATGAAATGATGAATGGGATCCTTGCCCACAAGAAATCCATCATATTGGGGTTGATGCGATTTGCTTAAAATTTTAAAACAATTGAGTGGGAGCAACTTCATAATATTAAAAGCCCATGTTATTATGAAACATTAATGAAAACATATTCCTAATTTTAACATTCTCTCTTAACAGGTGGGTTAAAATATTTCACAAACATTCAAATGGCAAACAGAGTATCACTTCGTTCCATCCTTGATGAGCATAAGCTCAAAGGGGACAACTACAATGACTGGTTTAGAAACCTTAAAATTGTCTTACGACAAGAAAAGATTTTCTATGTTCTTGAAAGACCATTTCCCCTGAACCCGCAGAAGATGCTGACCAAAATACATTTGATGCTTGGAAGAAACACGTCGATGATGATGAGCAAGCAGTTTGCATAATGCTTGGCTCTATGTCGGACGAACTTCAGAAAGCTCACGAAGATATGGATGCTCAAACCATCATCTTTCACTTGAAGGAGTTGTATGCAACTTCCGTTCATACCATGAGATTCCAAGTGTCATGTGCCTTATTCCAAACAAGGTATAAGGAAAGATCTGTTAGTGGACATGTGCTTAAGATGATTGGCCACATTGAAAAATTGGCCAACCTCGGGTTCATCATGGATCATGAGATATGTCACGATCTAATTCTTCAATCCTTACCAAAAGAATTCTCTAACTTTATTATGCAGTTTCATCTATCTGATAAAGAAGCTACTTTAGCAGAATTGCACAATCTGATAAAGCAAGCAGAGAAGGACTTGAAACCGGAGCTTAAAACCTCCGTCATGCTTACGGGTACGGACCTGAAGCCACGAGGCCCAAGAAAATAAGGGCAAGGCCAAGGCTCCAGATCACCTAAAGCCCAATGGTAAGGTGGAGAAGAAAAAAGGAAAGGGGAAATGTTTCTTTTGTGGAAAGAAGGGTCATTGGAAGAAAGACTGCAGATCCTTGAAAGCCAAGGAAGCTAGGGAAGCCCAAGAGGCCAAGAAGCCCAATGCTTCAGGTATGTTGTATATGATTGAACTATATTCTCAAAACTCTGAACCTTCTACTTGGGTGCTTGACACCGGTGTGGGACTCACTTGTGTAACAATGTGCAGGGCCTGAGAAACAGTAGGAGACTCCGTCATGGGGAGGTTGACTTACGCATGGGTAATGGAGCAAAACTGGCTGCATTGTGCGTGGGGACTTATTCATTAGTTTTTCCGAATGGTTTAGTTTTAGACTTAGAAGATTGTATTTATCTACATTCTCTAGTAAAGAACATCATTTCAATTTCTTCTTTATGTAATAAAGGTTTTCATGCCTAATAAGTTGTAATGAATGTTCTATTTATTTAAATGAAATAAAATATGGAGATGGTATTTTGAATAATGGTATCTATGTCTTACAAACTAACAAAGAATGTTCAACCTCTAATATATACAACGTTAACTCGAATAATCTCAATGAATCACTTCTATGGCACAGTCGCTTAGGTCATATCAATGAAACAAGATTAACTAAGCTACATAAGGATGGGTATTTCAAACCCTTCAAATATAAACCTTATGGAACTTGTGAGTCTTGTTTACTTGGTAAAATGACCAAATTACCCTTCAAAGGTAAATGACAGCGTGCAACGGAGACATTAAAACTCATACACTCTGATGTATGCGGACCAATGTCAGTCACCGCTAGAGGTGGATTCTCCTACTTCATTACCTTTATCGATGATCACTCGCGATATGGGTATGTGTACCTTATGCGGTACAAATCTGAAGCCTTTGAGAAATTCAAAGACTTCAAAGCTGAAGTAGAAAACCAGCTTAATAAAAGTATTAAGTCACTAAGGTCTGACCGAGGTGGTGAATACTTAAGCAACGAATTTCAAGATTACTTGAGAGAAAATGGCATTGTTTCCCAGTGGACTCCTCCGGGAACTCCACAACATAATGGGGTCTCCAAAGGAGAAATAGACATTATTAGATATGGTCCGATCAATGATGCCAGGCACGGATCTACCTCTTTCATTTTGGGGTCTTGCTTTAGAAACTGCAACACTACTACTAAACCAAGTTCCTTCCAAGACTGTTAGTCAAACACCATATGAGTTATGGTCTGGGAAACGTCCTAGTCTTAGTTATCTAAGATTTGGGGATGTGACGCATATGTCAAGCTCACACAAACTAACAAATTGGATGATAGGGCAGTTAAATGTAAGTTTGTACGATATGCCTTGAACTCAAGAGCATAAGTGTTCTACGTCCCAAATGAACAAAGAACATTTGTCTCACGAAATGCTAAATTTCTAGAGAATGAATTCCTTCTCAAGAAATATAGTGGGAGTAGACTTGACCTCGATGAGGTACGAGAAGAACAAACTAACATAGAACTAAACCCCAGGCCCCTCAAAAGGGCAGCGACGGAACAACCACAAGGTTATAAACTCAGAAGGTCTGGTAGGGAAAGACATGATCCTGAAATATATGATTTCCATATTGATGAGGAATATGATCAGGTAATTGATAATGATGATCCCACCAGTTATGACAAAGCAGTGCTCGATATTGATTCAGTCAAGTGGCTTGAGGCCATGAAATCTGAAATAGACTCTATGTATCAGAATCAAGTCTGTGACTTGGTAGATTCACCTGAAGGGATAAAACCATAGGCTGCAAGTGGATTTACAAGCGTAAAACTGATGCAGAAGGGAACATCCAAACCTATAAGGCTAGGTTGTTGGCGAAAGGTTATAGACAAATCCAAGGAATTGACTATGACGAAACCTTCTCGCCTGTTACAATGATAAAGTCCATTCGAATTTTACTGGCACTAGCTGCACACTTTGATTATGAGATTTGGCAGATGGATGTCAAAACAACTTTCCTTAATGGGAACCTCGTAGAGGAAGTCTATATGACACAACCTGAGGGGTTTGCATCTAAGGATGATCATAATAAAGTATGCAAGCTTAAACGATCCATTTATGGACTCAAGCAAGCCTCCAGAAGTTGGAATATACGATTTGATGAGACAATCAAAGAATTTGACTTCATCAAAAATGTAGACGAGCCTTGTGTTTACAGGAAAAGTAGTGGGAGTGCTGTTGTATTTCTTGTATTATATGTCGATGACATATTAATCATCGGGAATGATATTCCCATGATGCAAGCCACCAAGCAATGGTTATCTCAGAATTTCTCCATGAAAGATTTGGGAGAAGCAGCCTACATCCTCGGCATTAAGATCTACCGTAATAGATCTAAGAGGTTGTTAGGACTTTCTCAATCTACGTACATAGATAAAGTTTTGAAAAGATTCAAAATGGAAGATTCCAAAAGAGGTAATTTACCTACTTGTCATGGAATCAAATTATCTAAGGAGCAATGTCCACATACTCCTTCAGATAGAGAGCGTATGAGTAGGATCCATTATGCTTCAGCAATAGGATCGATCATGTACGCCATGCTATGTACAAAACCTGATGTCTCTTATGCTCTTAGCATAACGAGCAGGTATCAGGAAATCCTGGTGAGCAACACTGGGCAGCTGTCAAAACAATCCTCAAGTATCTGAGAAGAACTAAGGATGTGTTTTTGACATACGGAGATTGTTCTGAGATGAAAGTCATTGGTTACTGTGATGCGAGCTTTCAGACCGATAGGGATGACAGCAGATCACAAACAGGATATCTGTTTACTTTGAATGGCGGTGCTGTCAGTTGGAAAAGCTCAAAGCAGTCAACTACAGCGGACTCCACCACTGAAGCCGAGTATATTGCAGCATCTGAGGCAGCTAAAGAAGCAGTCTGGATAAAGAAGTTCATCACGGAGCTGGAAGTGCTTCCCGCGATAAAGAATGGCGTCACGATGTACTGTGACAACACGGGCGCCATTGCTCAATCAAAGGAACCAAGGTCCCACCAGAAATCCAAGCATGTACTCAGGCGATTTCATCTCATCAGGGAGATTGTTGAGAGAAAAAAGTTATTATAGAGAAAATACCCACAGAAGATAATCTTGCAGATTCTCTGACTAAAGGGCTGACTCAACAAAAGCATGATAGGCACACCCGAGAGTATGGTGTCCAGATTCATACTAGTTGGCTATAGTGCAAGTGGGAGATTGTTAGGGATATGCCCTATACCCAACTTGTGGATGGGCTATATGTACATGTATTTGTAATATTTTCATTAATTAATAAAATGGCAATCTTTATTATACGTGTCTTACATAACTTATATGAATCATCAACACTGTAATAAAGCCCTTGGAGTAATAAGACGATGGCTTCCACGCCTTATGAGAATCATTACTCTTAAATGTTCCTAGTCATAGTTTTGTGAATAATCTGGGCGTTCACAAAGCGGAGAGACTAGCATGATGATATGATCCGCCCTTAAGTGGGGTAGCCGATCTCATAGGCTACTAGCGGAGATCCGTCCGCTTGGTGTATCACATGGATGCATGAGTTGCTCATGTCCATCGAACTGACCGCGAAAGTTTTCATATGGAGTGTTTATCCCATGTGTCTGTGAGAACTTTCATGTATCGATTATATGACTAGTCCTTAGACTTGAGGTCTTTACAATCTTATGTGTGGATCAAATAACTTTGACATTCTCTTTCCCCGGTTCAAAAGATTCGGTCATAAGGGTATGATTGGGTCATTTGTTGAAACACATGAAGTTTGTAAAGATACAACAGAGAATCGCCACTCTCTCGGATAATATTTTCTTATAAGAGTAGTATTCCAGTTCGCGGGTTGATATGTGTGATCAGTGCTTGAGACTGTGGCCACAGCGGAAGAATCATGTGAGATTCTTGGGTTAGCACGATTCATGACACTATCAACATCATACCTTTGACCATATGGGTAGACACTTTCCGTACCCTAGGTCAATAGGTGGGGATACAGTGAGGCGAAGGACCGTATCATATGTAAATCGCATACACAATGGGTATATATATCTTTCCTTCTCATTTGGGGGCTTGGCATGTTGCTAGATGTCAACCTTGGTCATTGAAATCGAACGACCATGATCGGAGGATAATTTATGTTCGATTAAATTATCACGATTCATTTCATGTCCAACTTGAGGGGAACCCAAAAGGTCACACACAACAAAGTCGAAATCAATGGTTAACAGTGCACAGTACATATTTAACAGCATATATGATTGTTGTAGGAATTGTTCATAAATGGTTCAATGTGTTTAATTATTGAACAGATCATTTATGAGGTTCCATAGTGGCTTAGGATTGGTGAATGACGATAGGGGCACTTTGGGAATTGGAATAAATAAAAAATAAAAAATAAATACTATCATGTGAATAGAATAACTTGAAGAGTAAATTTTTTTTTTTTTTGAATTCCAATTCGGCCCAAACTCTTATTAGGGTTTTATAATCTCATTAAACCACTAAATTAAGATCCAATGGCTAAGATTAAATTAGCTTTTATCCCACATCGGATTCTTAATTAATTTTGTTGTCTTTGGAGCACTATATAAACCCAAAGAATTCTTCACAAATCTTTGCACCAAACCTTCATATCTTGGGTTTATATAAGTGAGCAACTCTAAAGTTTAAGAGTAAGCCACTGATTTTGAGGATCCTTAAGTCTAATTGACTAGAGAACCTCGAGTTAAAAGTTTTGAGGTATTTGCCTAGGCTAGCACCAAGGGCAAAATACCAGTGCACTCAAGGCGTAGTCTTGCCGTTGAGTTTGAATTTGGTGTGTGCATCTTTGGAGGCCACACACTTGGGTGGCTCTTTGGAACGTGGAAGAGCTTGCTGAGTTCGAGAAAAGCTTGTAGATTGGAGGGAGGACTGGAGGAGTCTACGGTTCAAGTAAGTCTTTTTTTCTTTCTTTATTTTAATTAGAGTTCTTATGATAGTTAGCATGTTTAGGTTTATGTTCTTTGCATGTTTTATGAGTTTTATGCTTAGAATATATAGTAACATGCCTAGGCTTGTAGAATAATCAAAACAAATGGGTCTTGTGTGGACAATTATGACCCATAGCGTCCACTATTGTACAGTCATGGTGTTGTTGTACAAATTAACTATGTGACAAAGGAAATTGCTCTTTCATCATTGTAATTAGATTACCAAGATGTATAAATGATGAAAGTTCCATATGATTAGTTCCGGATTGAGAGATATGAGACAGTATCAATCCACGAAGGTTAATCATTAAATATCCCTAGTCAAAGTATTATCGAGATTGGTCATCGATAATACGTAAAAGACTAGTATTACTCTTGTGCGCGTTGTGAGGGCATAACGGCATAGTCTCATATATTTGGGTATAGGATACTCATGCAAGTGTAATAGGAGGTTGTGTTTACCGATGGTATGGGAAACAGCTTTGCTCTGGATAGACCCATCGGAATTCCATTGGTAGTATGACTATATGTCTATGGAAGTCCGAATCAGGGTAGGTGTATTTGGTCTTAACCTGAGACTTGCACCGCTAATACTTGCGACAATCAATATACTTTAGTTTTGGTCATCCAGGGCTTTAACAGGTTCTGTGTACGCCTCTTCTAGGTATATTGAGAATCGTAGTGTATGGGTGTGATGTCGAGATGAAAGTATCACTCCAGTCATAGTGGAGATGATGATCACGTAGGATACGGAACTTGTTCTCTTATATGCTGCATTTATCGGGATTATGACTAGGTCATGTTTATCCAATTATGGAGACTAGTTACCAGAGATCTGATATGTGCTTCGTACGGGGCAGACACAATTCTAGCCCCAGGCCTAGCACGTGACATCCGATGCTGGATCGAAATACGCAATACTATGTATACTACGCCTGATATAGATCACATATTCCAGTAAGAATATTTCTGGAGAATTGGGTAGGCATGGCGTTTTGCTAGAAGCCAACCTTGTCTTGTAAATCGGTAAAAATGTAGTACTAGGTACTTACGTGTTCGGATAGTCCGACGACCGGATTTACTGCCAACATATCCGGGGATCTCATGGGTCGCTTCCCGAAGATTCACCGATGACGTATGACTCGCACTTTATTAATCTGGGATTAATTAATGAGAGAGATAAAATTAATCTGGGATTAATTACGGAGATATTTTATCTGGGATAAAATATTTATAAAAGAGATAGAACGATTAATTTGGAATTAATCGATAAAAATATATTCGATATATTATACGAAATTGGATTTCGACGCGGAATTGAAATTATATTTTAATTCGGGCGAACGAGTTAATTTAGAATTAATTTGTTAGCGACGTGAATAGTGATTTGCTAGGCATAATTATTTAATTACGTCGCAACGGAAAATTCGTTAATTCAGAATTAGCGAACCCGATCACGGGAGTGTTTGCGGGCATACTCGCCTTACGAATTTAAGTACGACCCATAAGTCACATCTAGCGTCAAATCATTAGTCATTTTGATTGATATGATGTCTAATCACTTTGAGTGATGTGACAACTAGTCACTTTTGAGTGATTGATGGAGGTAGTTGGATGGCTTTAATGCCATTTACCAAATTTTAAATTTGGTATATCTTAATTGATTTTGGAAAATCAAATTGACCTAACACATTCTCTCTCACATTCTTCTCCTCTCTCACGGCCTCAAGGCCATTTTCTTCTCCATTTTTCTGCTCAAAGCCGAGAATGGTAAGAAGTGAAAGGGAAATTTTGTGGCAAAATTTCCTGAGTGCTAGCACACATTCGGGGTCTTGCGAAGGTGATAGGGAACCGCACTCGTAAGCATGGAATACACATCACAAAGCTTGGAGCTTGAGATCATCCATGGTCGAATTTGGAGGAGCAAAATTGGGAAAAAACCGAGAGCTTCAATGGAGCTTGGAGGAATTTTGTTCAGCGCATCGCACAACCGATCAATGTAAGTATGATTCCGCCATATTTATTTTGAGTATTCACATATGTTTCTATGCTTGAATTGATCCTTGGGACCTTAGAGAACCCAACATCTTGGGCAAAGGGAAAGCGGTACATAATATTAATTTTTCCGCTGCGCACCTCGCGGCCGCTTCCCAACATGTAAAACGTCCCTAGCTATACACCAAATCATGTCTCCAAAGTATTTGGCTATTGGCTGGGATTGCTATACCAACCTCACCTTTATAAATCAAATACATAGCCTTCCATGCAGGAGTTCGCAGTACACATAGGATTTAGATCAATCCATATATGACCATCTAGTCGATTGAAGTGAATTTCTTTATTTAATGGATATTATAAGACATTTATTTCTATATGGGTCCAATCCTATATGATCGTATCATACAAGGTGCCTTCATCCTTATGTCACCACATAGACGATCTCGGATCATGATCGTCGTAGAAGTATAGAATGGACCACAACTATAGATAAATCATAATAAATTACCCGATTTTTTTGCTCTTCTATAGACTATTTTAGATTACTACTACTTCATACTTTAATCCTCTTGTCTCTGACACTCATACATTAAGTCTAAAGGTACATGAGTAATTAAGGGTAAATAAGATAATTTACAATATGCGATTTAAATCAAACATTTTGATAAATGAATAATGCATCTTATTATTTCATAAAATATAATTTCGTTTACATAACATGAAGATCTAGGGCATATATCCCAACAAACTCCCACTTGTACTAGAGCAAACGGGACATTTCATATAATCCTAGACTCTCTATGTGACCTTTAAATACTTTAGCTGACAAGGTCTTAGTAAACGAATCATTCAGATTCTCTACAGATGAAATCTTCGTGACAAAAATGTCTCATATCTGCACTATCTCCCTTATGATATGATATTTTCTCTCCATATACTTTCCCTTTTATGGATTCTTGGTTCATTGGAATTCACCACTGCACCACTATTATCGCAATAAAGTGTGAGTGGTTTATCTATATCTGGAACAACTTCCAGATCTACCAAGAACTTCCGGAGCCAGACTGCTTCCTTAGCTGCTTCACAAGCTGCTACATACTCAGCCTCCATGGTGGAGTTAGTAATACAAGATTACTTTATGCTCCTTCATACAATGGCTCCACCACATAGAGTGAACACTGATTCGGATGTTGATTTCCTAGAATCGACATCTTTTCTGAAAATCAAAGTCAATATATCCCCTGAGGATCATATCCTCACCAAAATATATAAGCATATATTTCTCGTTCTCTTAAGATACTTGAGAATATGTTTTACAGCCACTCAATGGTCTTATCTTGGGTTAGGGTGAAACCTACTGACTACTCCCACTATAAAAAAAATGTCAAATCTCATGCATAACATAGCATACATGAGACTACCAACTGCGGAGGCATATGAGATATCTCATTTCCTCAACTCATTGAGGTGTCTTAGGAGACTGTTCCTTCGACAAATGAATTCCATGTCTATAAATTTCTTGGAATTATGCATCCCAAATAGCCCAAGGATCTTATCAATATAGGATGCATGTGATATAGATAACAGTCATCTCTTACGATCCCGAAGAATCTGGATCCCAAGTACATAACTGGCATCTCTTAAATCTTTCATTTGAAATTGATTAGCTAGCCAGATTTTCACGTCCGATAATATTTTTACATCATTCCTAATGAGCAAAATATCATCGACGTATAAAATGAGAAAAACCAAATTTCCATCAATGATGTGTTTGTATACACAAGGCTCATCGACATTCTGCTCAAAATCATATACTTGATCGTAGCATCAGATCTTATGTTCTAAGATCGAGATGTCTTCTTAAGTCTATAAATGGACCTTTGTAGTTTGTAAACCTTTTGCTCTTGACCTTGGGCTACGAACCCCTCTGGTTGTACCATATAGATACACACATCAAGATTGTCATTCAAAAATGCAGTCTTGACATCCATATGTCAATTATCACAGTCATAATATGTGGCAATGAATAGAAGAGTAAAAATGGATTTGAGCATGGCTACTTGTGAGAAAGTCTCTTCACAGTCGCTCCATCTTTCTACGTATAACCATTGGCCACCAGCCTAGCCTCAAAAGTGTGTACCTTCCCATCTACTCCCCTATTTCACTTGTAGATCCACTTGCAACCTATGAGTTTTACTCCATCAGGTTGTTCTACATGTTCCCAGACTGAGTTGGAGTACATAGACTCCATCTCGAGGTTTATGGCTTCGAGTCATTTCTTTTTATCAGAATCATCTATTGCACTACGATAGGTCAGTGTATCATCTATACCATCACTATATATGGCAACTTGTGCCTCTCCATCTCATAGATTAGGTTGTTATATAACCCTCTCACTATGTCTAGGTGGCGGATCATTATTATAAACTTGCATCTGACGCTCAGATATTAGAGGTGTTATGTTTCTGTCAATAGTTGTTGACAATGCTGTGCTGGTCGAACCAGTAAGTAACTCCTCAAGTAATACTTTTGAGACTTGAACTCCCTTATATAGTCATCCTCAAGAACGTAGCATTTGTTGACACAAACACTTTGTTATCTTTCGGACTATAAAAGAACCAGCCCATAGGTTCCTTAGGATTGACTACAAATAGGCACACTTGAGAACGTGGCTCCAACTTTGTAGTATTGTTCTTCAGCATATGTGTTGGACATGCTTATATGCGAAAATGTCACAAACTAGATTTATAACCATTCCATAACTCTAAGGAGTCTTAGTAACAGACTTAGATGGAACTACATTAAGGATATATAATGTTGTTTGTAATTCATACCCCTAGAATGAATTAGGTAGTGAACTATAACTAAACATCGATCTTATCATGTCTAGTAGGGTCATATTTCTCCTCTAACACCATTTTACTGTGAACTGAGATACTATCTCATGCTCAACTAAGAATTCCTCAGAATCTTTGTCAATCTGATCGTAGAATTTTGATCATCTTACCTAATTGACTCAACCTCAGCACGATACTCTTTGAACTTTTCAAAAGTATCTAACTTGTGCTGTATTAGGTAAACGTACCCAGATCTAGAATAATCGTCAAAAAATTTGACAAAGTATTCATAACCACCTCGGGCTCCTACATTCATCTGTCCGCAAATGTCCGAATATATTATCTCAAGTGGTTGATTGACTCTTATAGCTTTTCCAGTTAAAGGTCTATTGGTCATCTTTCCTTTTAGACAAAATTCACAGACTAGTAAAGTTCCAAGCTTTAACTAGTTTAAAGCTTCGTTCTTTATCAACCCATCTATCCGGTCAAGGCTAATATGTCTAAGTCTAAGATATCACAAATATGTGTCATTATGAGAAATCTTTCGCTATTTTATTTTAGGTTTTTCAACCTTAAATATTTCAATATTGAGCAATGAAATATGTGTTAATGGCCTTAACATATATAAATTATTTTCTGAGTTTCCTGTACATATAGTTAATTCATTTATACTAATAATAACCAAATTATTAGTAAAAGAAACAAAAAAAAACTATCATCCAAAAGTTTAGAAACATAAATAAAATGCTTGCAAAAACCAGAAATAATCAACATATTATTCAAACATAAATAACTATTATTAAAAAGGCTTAAACTAGAAACTCCCATTGCTCTTGCTGAAATGGCATCCTCTGACCTGACCCTCATGGTATAGTCACCTTCAGTAAGGTTCTTCCATGAATCAAGTAGCTGCATAGAATAACAAACATGGTTAATGGCTCTAGAATCAACAATCCATGTGGATTTATCATCCTCCACTGATAAGAACTCAATAACAAGTAAATCATATTTATCTGTGGCTTTTTTCTCTTTCAGCTCTGTAAGGTATTTAGGACAATTCCTTTACCAATGCCCATCTTTGATGCAATGGAAATACTTTCCCTTGGGCTTGGAAACCTTGGAGCTTTTTTTGTTCTTCTTTATGGGCTTTGCCTTAATCTTCCCAATGTCTTTCTTCTTCTTCTTTGCAGATTTAGAAGATTCGGCAATATTTGCCTCTCCAGTGGGCTTACAATGATCCACCAACATGGACTCTTAATGGGTTAGCTCATTAAGTAATTGAGTCCAAGTAAAAAATACAACTTGTTCATAACATAGTTGCTTTTAACTGCAGGAAACTCTTCAAAAGAGTTTCCATGATCATGGTCCATGGGTTTCGGCCGTGTTGAGATAGGTCATCATCCTCAATACATGCTCTCGGACTAATGTCTCTTCTTTCATCCTAGCGGTCATCATTGAGACCATGACCTCATATCGTTTCCATTCCGAAGGTTGCCCAAACATGCCACGTAATGACTGCATCATCAAAGATGTTGTAGCTATTGGCTCATACTTTGCAACAAGAACCTCAGACATCCCTGCTAGCAAGTAGCAGCAGGCTTTCTCATTGGCCGCGACCCATTTCTGATAGGCATCATGCACAGCTTGGCCAGAATTTCTGGCTTGCTCGGGAGGACATTCCTCATTCACGATAAATTTAAGGTCTTCATAGATCTAGATGGCCTTTATGTTACTTTTCCATTTAACATAATTTTCTTCGGTTAATTTATCATTTGAGAGAATAATAATAATTGGAGAAATCATGGCGAGAATAAAATAAATAAACATGCATTTAATACCCATTCATCGCATATTAAAATCATCAAACATTTAGGAATAAAATTAAACATGATGAATGAACCATGTATAATGAATTAGAAACCTAAAAGAATTACTATGCCAAGAAAATCTATCATCCCACAAATAAGTGTTGCCGATGGTAGGTCAAGTATTCGAATGATAGATCGAGACAATCTTAATTGATTAATATATGTGGGAATAACCCTTATTCCTATATTTACCAACAACTATTTTATTTGATCAAAGAATTTTGATTAACCTTTTAATTATTTCTTTATGAGTGTAACCTGTTGTTTCAGATCCCTTGAACTTAACTAGTGAAGTACCGCTGTATGGTAGGTCAGTTCACCAAATACATCTAGAGTTCATATTCTATCGGAATCCAAACCTGATATTGATCCAAAATAAACATCATCCGTAGGGTGATGAAAATAAAGTCATCTCGAGGCATCTCATGTTTTTGGACTAACAACGGATATCGCGAGATATATTGTGATATATCCATCTTCCACTCACTATTTTAGAGTTTAAGGTTTCTATTACACTAATATCTAATTTATTTAGATTATGCGCTGCTAAAAATATAACCTAATTAATAATAGTAGATAATTAATGATCTTAACAATTTTAACTCATAAAATTTTATTCACTAATTCCGACTAGTCTCAACTAACATTTTACTTAATAAAACTAATTTAATTAAGTTTGGTTAGTTACCTAATTTATTTTAACACTTAAGATATTAGTTCACTAACAGGTTTAAAATTTAGAATTCAACAATGGACAAATTTTAATTAAATTATTTAATTTAATATAAACATGTTATAATTCCAATGGTACATTGAATTGTATCCCGAGTGCAGACCACATTACCGTCCATTCGAAATCGGCTATGGAATTTACGTACGGGTTTCCATCTGATATACCGAGGGAAAACATAATGCACTTATAAGGCCCATAAGTATTAAACTTTGAATTTTCAAATTTAAACCATTAAACCAATTAATCTTATAGTTTCCATGCATATCATATTCTAATTTAACTCTTAAAATACATAAAATCACATTTTATGACTAGAATATCCATGCATCTAAAACATATTATAGCGTGTGAAAATGTAATAGTAGGCTATATGACATGTTATTCAAATATTTTGAAAAATCATACACATAACCATAGGCGTCGCGATGCCATTCGTAGCATCGAGACGCACTGTAGTGCAAAAATCAGGTAGAATGTAAACTATACTCGGTGTCGTGATGCAACTTATTAGTTTTGAGTCGCTCAACAACAGGTAGGCACATCGGGACGCAACATGCTTAGCGTCGCGACGCATTACAGTACAAAATCCAGGCAAAATGTAAATTCTACTCGGCGTCGCGACACAACCTTCTGAGCGTCGCGACGCAACCTGTTTTCTAGTTTCAAGAAGTAATCAAGGTACCAAAATTGTGTTGACCGAACTCTTATTTTTCTATACTAATCAAATTTGTAGAAATAAAACAATTTGTGTTGAGTTCTTTGCGGCATTATGCACCATTCAGTCTTCAAGTCTCACTCCAACGAGTGGTTTTGAGTCCTTTGTGGCATCGGTTCGTGTTGAGTTCTTTGCTGTATCGGCTCGTGTTAAGTTCTTTGTTGTATCGGCTCTCCAAGTTACATAGAAAGTTATAACTTGAAATTTTTACATAGGGAATAAATTTACAACACTTGAAAAAATTTAGCCTTATGGCCTTACATTCCCAAAACCAAAATTACACAAAAATAAGAGCCGGAAAAATTTAAGGATCAATGTAATACATTCATCACATGAATCTAAAAACAAATATCTTCACATGAACATTAAAATACACCTACTCATCACAACATGCTTACCAACAATTTATATCTCATATAAATCATTAAAAATAGAAAATTTTAATTAAAATGAGAAGGGTAAAGAATACTTTTCAACCTCGATCTGATACAAATTATAGGAAACGCTTTCCCTCGCGCAGCGGAAATGCCTTAGGCTACGGGATCGACTTTGAAAATTTTCTGCCTACTTCCTTATGAAAACAGAATATGACAAGCCCTTTGGTGACTTGATTTGCTTCTATTTTGAATATTTTTCCCTAAGACCTGTCTCAATGATCTACCACTCGATCTTCCATACTATAACTTACCAACAAATCGAAGTGTGGGCTTCACTCATAAAATTTATTCTCTAAACTCTTTAGAGAATATTTTTGTCACAAAATTTTTTTTCCATAATTTGCATGTTCTTTCAAAACCAAAAAACAAGTCTTATTAATTAAGTAACTTATCTCAAACAATTATGAAAGTGGTGTGCCAAAACAATAGCATGTGAAGTGGACCTAAAGATAATGTATTTAGCTTTGTCTTCAGAGACAAACATGTTAGAGATAAAACTAAGCCACATGCAACTCTCTATTTGATAATGCAATAAAAATTATCCTAATGATGATATAATTATCTCATAATTATAAATTCTTGATTATCTCATAATTATAAATACTTGAAAATAATATAATAAACTTTTTTAATATAATTTTCATTTGTGACAAAGTATATTATTAATCACATTAATAATATATATATATATATATATATATATATATGAGTATATAATTGGACTATCCAATTATATTTAATTTACTACAGTATATCAAGCTAGTATGAGGACCAAATGAACCTACAGTTAGGAGCTCCAATAATCCTGAGATATTAATTAAACTTTTTAATTTAATATTTCAAATTATTAACTTCGGGTTATTCCACTAAAAACCTGAAGTTGTACTCTCATAGTCGTAGATGGAAAACAAAAGCTGAACTACTTCGATGTCCATCGATATAGTCATTGCATACGGATTGGCCTTTCATGAGTATCTCATAATTAGAACCGGGTCATAATGTCCTTTATACCAATCTAATTATTTTTAACCTTAAGTACCATTGATTCTCTAATGAACAATTTATTCATAACTATTATGAATATTAATCTTTCTATTCGCAATAGAAAGACTTGAGTACTCCAATCATTCAAGTATCGAATCAACTATTAAGGAAGATACTCTTCTACATCTCGCAAGAAGAACTGAACTCCCTATCTGTGTAAAACGTCCCCAGCTACACACCAAACCATGTCCCCAAAGTACATAGCTATTGGTCGGGATTTCTATACCAAGCTCACCTTTGTAAATCAAATGACATAGCTTGTTATGCAAGAGTTCGCAGTATATTCAGGATTTAGATCAATCCATATGTGACCATCTAGTATATTGCACTGAATTTATTTATTTAACATATATTATAAGACATTCATTTCTATCTGGATCCAGTCCTATGTGACCGCATCATACAAGGTGCCTTGATCCTTATTTCACCATATAGACGATCTAGGATCAAGGTCGCCATAGAAGTATAGAATGGACCACAGCTATAGATAAACCATAAATAAATTAGCTGCTTCGTTTGCTCTCTATGGACTATTTTAGATTACTAACTTCATACTTAAATCGTCTTGTGTATGACACTCATACATTAAGTCTGAAGGTACGTGAGTAATTAAGGGTAAATAAGATAATTATAATATGTAATTTAAATCAAATATTTTGATAAATGAATAATGCATCTTATTATTTCAGAAAATATAATTTCATTTACATTACATGAAGCTCTATGGCATATATCCCAACACACATATGCTACTCGACTCTAGAAGATTCTTATTGACGATGGTATGTACTTCAAACTATTATGAATCACATGTGAGTCATTCAATATTCACTTCAACGAATACCCACATGTCTATTCAAACTTTCATTGCTAATGGTACATCGGGTTAAACCATTGGAACTCTAATTCCAATATACGACATGTGTTAGTCTTATAGGTTAAAGGAATTCGACCGTATTCCAAATCCAACTGCTATGAATATTTACTTTAAGAATAGTTTATTATAGTAATACTATCTCAATGTCAGACCACTCAGTGTCCAATATTAGTACATGACTATTCTAAGGTCGATGTCATTCTCAACATATTTATATATCAATCTAATATGCATAATGACATTACCATTAACAAGGTTGAAAATGTAGTTATTTTATTAATAAATAATAAAATATTATGTACAAATCATTATTCGGATTGACCCTCCAAGCACCAACTCCAACAATATCCACTTGTAGACTTTGAGATATTTATGTTAGATATCTAGTTAGCATCATTGTATCCTTTTAACATGGCTGGATATCAATATAGTGCAGCCTATAGATATGAGTATATCGTAAATACCTGAGTATTCTTGTTATCACTTTCGAGTAGTCAACTCCAGGATTACTCGTGTATCTACTAAGTTTACTAACTATATAAGCTATGTCTGGTCTTGTACAACTGATCAGGTACATTAAACTTCCAATGACTCTGGAGTACTCTACTTGAGAAATACCTTCTCCTCTATTCTTCAATAGATGTTGGCTAGTATCTATTGGTGTTCTGGCCACTAAATAATCATCCTTATTAAATTTCTCAAGAATCTTATCTACATAATGTAATTGACTTAGAACGATGTCATCAGATGTTCTTGATATTTTATTCCAAGTATCACATATGTCAAACCTATGTCTTTCATGTTGAATCTTGAATTCAATATTATTTTTGGTAGATTTGATCATATTTTCATCACTACCCACTATGAGCATGTCATCAACGTAAAGACACATAATGACATATCCATTTATAGTCTCTCTAAAATATTTATCACATTCGTTGATTTTGAAACCATTAGTCGTCATAACATTATCAAATTTTACATGCCATTATTTTGGTGCTTGCTTCAATCCATATAAAGACTTGACCAGCTTACACACTTTATTTTCTTATTCTGGGGCAGAAAAACATTCTGGTTGTTTCATGTAGATTTCTTATTCCAAATTTCCATTAAGAAACATTGTTTTCACATTCATTTGATGTATTTTGAGATTGCGTAAAGCTGCAATCGCTAGCATCATCCTAATGGAATTTATTCTCATCACTGGAGAATACGTGTCAAAGTAGTCTAGGCCTTCTTTTTTGCTTATAATCTTTATTAACAAGTCTAGCCATGTACTTATCAATCGATCTATCAGCTTTCATTTTACTCTTGAAAATCTATTTAGATCCCAGAGGTTTACATCCCAAAGGGGGTTCCACTAGTTCCCATGTGTGATTTTGTAAGATAGAATCAATTTCACTCTTAATTGCTTATTTCCACAAAGGTCCTTTTGCAGAGCTCACAGCTTCTTTAAAGGTTTGTGGTTCACCTTCTAGCAATTAAGTTAGAAAATCTGGACCAAAAGATTTTATGTCCTTACTCTTTTACTACGTCTGGGTTCAACCTCAACCTCATCTTATTGTTCTTGGTTTTGGCTATTTCCTTCTATAATCTCATGTATTCATTTAGATGAACTAGATCCTTCAATTAATCTATACAATAACACATGTTCAAAAAATGATGCATTTCTTGACTATATTATCATATTCTTATAGATATCTTGAATTTCAGACTTATGCAAAAGAAATCGATAAGCACGGCTATTATGTGTATAACCAATGAAAACATAATCAACTGTCTTTGGTCTTATTTTCACCGTCTTAGGTGGAGGAATGTCCACTTTAGCAAGACACCCCCACAATTGTAAGTTTTTGTAAGAAGGTATTCTACATTTCCATAATTCATAGGGGGTTTTGTCATTTCTTTTCTGGGGTACCTTATTTAAAAGATAGTTAGTTGACAAAATAGTTTCCCCTCACATGTTCATAGGTAAACATAACTTATTAGCATTGCATTCATCATTACTTCAAGGTACGATTTTTACTCTATGCAATCCCAATGTATTGAAGTAAATAAAGAGTTATTGTATGGTGTATGATTCCATTTTGTTCACAAAATATATTAAATGGAGCAACATACTCACCACCTTTATCACTTCTCAATTCCTTAATTTTGTTATTTAGTTGATTTTCAACTTCATTCTTAAAGAGAACAAATTTCTCTATAGCTTCTTCCTTGCTTTTCATCAAATACACTTAACATACTTTGTGAAATCATCAATAAAAGTAATAATGTATTTATTACCACCTCTTGATTCAATGGATTTAAAGTCACATAAATTATTGTGTATTAGATCAAGAGGTTTAATGTTCCTTATTATTGTTTGAAATGATGACTTTGTAAGTTTTGCCTCAACAAATGATTCATATTTATGTTTAGAATCAATTTGGAATGTAGGTATATGATTCATGTTAATTAACTTACGCAATGAATCATAATCTAGCATGTCATAGATTAGAAGACTCAAGCAAATAAGCAGAAGAAATATCATTATTGATTTTTAGAATAACAGTCATTACATTGAGCTTAAACAACCCATCAGATACATATCCCCTCCCTACATACATTCCATTCTTAGATAAAACTATCATGTCTGACTAAAACACCATCAGGAAGCATTGTTTTTTTCAAAAGTGATCATGATACCAAGTTCTTCCTAATTTCCTATATGAACAGAAAATTATTCAGGGTCAGTTCATTACCAAAGGTCATCTTTAAAATCACATTTCCTTGACCTTGTATCTCATATGTAGCTGAATTCCTCATAAATAGTTTTTCTCTTTTTTCAGCAAGTTCAAAGGAAGTAAACAACCTCTTGTCTGAACACATAAGTCTGGTATCCCAAGTATCAATCTACCACTCTTTTGGATTTGAACCTACTAGATTCACTTCTGACACAACAGCAGAAAGGCTTATGTCAGAAACATATTGGATGATGTTGTTCACTATGTTGGCTTCTTGAGCCCATTTCTTCTTCGGTAATATATATTCCAAAGCTTTGTGTCCCATTTTATCACAATTGAAGCACTTTCCTTGAAACCTGGTTTGTTTCTTGAAGACACCTCTTTTATGAACTAACTTAGATCCTTTGTTGGTCTTCTTGCCTTTAATGTTATGATCATGTTCTACTACATTTGCTTTTGCCTCTGAACTGACCATTTTTTTTCAGAATTTCTATTGTTCTCTTCAATTTGAAGCTTAACAAAAAGATCCTCAACATTCATTTCCTTTCACTTATGCTTAAGGTAACTCTTGAATTCTTTCCAAGCATGAGATAATTTTTCAATAATAGCAGCAACTTGGAAAGTTTCACTCAAGTTCACCCCTTCAGAAAATTTTTTTGACAAAATAACTTGGATTTCTTGAACTTGACTCATAATAGATTTGGAGTCCACCATATTATAATCTAAGAATTAGCCCGCGATAAGTTTCGTAGTGCCAACATCCTCAGTCTTATACTTGCTGTCCAAAGACTCGCACAACTCCTTAGTTGTCTTCTTATCAGTTCTTATAAGTATAAACGTTGTACAGAGAATCACTTAAGAAATTTATGATATAATTCCTGCAAAGGAAATCAGAATGATTCCAAGCATCGATTGCACTGATAATTTGAATATTATTTTCACTATCCTTGGCATTTAGAGCCATTTCATTCAAGAACCTAACAAGGTTCAAAGTGGTCGGATAGATAAATATTTTTCGCTACCAACGTTTAAAATTCAGCCCAACAATTTCTCAGGCTTATCTGCATGATTCATGAAACCTTGATGGAAGTAGAAAGGTTTGGAACATAAGAAGAAGGTATTGTAGCAATTCTAATTTGTATGCTGTCAGTATTTTCCATTTGTACACGAATCAGTTTTAAGTGTGTTGGACAAAACTCACAGTATCAGTAAGTATTACAAATTCAACACACAAACAGAAAATATTACAACAGTTATTGAAACAAAAGAAATAAAAATCAAAAAAACTGTTGTTATCAACAGTCTCCTTAAAATATATTCACCACCCCCAACAGTGCTTGAGATGAAAACAACAACATGTAACTTTGAAGCATTACTAAAATACCTAATGAACTCGGTTGTGTGTTGAACTTTGATCGGCGTTGTCATACACGTATAACGCAAGCGCACGTATCGTTCAAGTAGTATAAAAAGTATCGATCCCACGAGGACTTAATACCTAAGCTATTAATTTATGAAGTCAAATGTTTACGAGTATCTAATAGATTGATTGATTGGATGATGATTTTAAATTTAAAAATAAGTAAATAAAATAGTGCAAAAGTAGGTTTAGGAAAATTCAATATTAAGAAACTATCTAGGGTTGTGAATCTTTCCAATATCTTTTTAAAAGATGAAGTGGTTATTTTATGTTTGTGTAATATATTGGTTTACTAACCTGGAACATGAAATTCTGCAAAAGCCTATGTCGATGGTCGGATGAAAATACCCAGTGTAACCCAATTAATCATATGTCTATGTCAACCAAGTTACCTGAATTCATTAAGATTAAGTTTCAATTGTGGTTACCCCCGCCCGACAGGTATATGTCTATCCTGTAAGGAAATCTATTAACAGGTTATCTATCCTCAAGGAAGATCGTGGGCTATTAAGTCTAAGGCTAAAACCTAAAATTCCTTTGTCAAGTTTATTTTAAGTTTACCATATCAATCTTATTAATGGCCAGTTAACAAGAAGCATTAAAACTAAGACTCAATAAATAAACATTTATATTACCCAAACCGTAAAATAATCCCTTATAAACCAGTGATATTGGAAATCATCACAACCCTAGATAACGGGCTTAGCTACGACACATATTTACAACTAGTAAAAGATTAAATAAAATACATAAAGTAAAGTGCTGAAAAGTAAAGCTAGAAATTAAAAAGGTTAAAGTACATAAAAGAAAATGCTGGGGTTAAAGGATCCACTTTTATTACTACTATTTTAGATATCTCATTTAATATAATATATTAACTTGTGTGATATTACCAACCAGTCATATAGGCGGTAACTTGATTAAGTCAAATTAATAATTAATAACCAACCGACCAATATTGCAGTATCTTTGCTTAGTCAGGTTAAAACCAATTTATAATTATTTACCAACCGGCCAATATAGCGGTATCCTTTTTAAGTCAGGTTTTAACTAGTTTATATATTATATTTAAGAGAGATTAATCTAAATAGCAGTAATAAAAGCTATACCTTTTACCCCCAGTAGAAGAGAGTTACCTTTTCATTGCGTAAAAGTAAAAACTGAAAAAGTGAAGAAAAGTAAGTACTGTGCGTAAAAGTAAATTAAATTAATTACATAACTGAATTTAAACATACAAGATACAATCCTCTTAGTATTCTCAAGGAATTACAGATAGAAAAGTATGAATCCAAAACTAAAATTTCGAGCTGAATTTATAGGAGTCTATAGGTGGGGCGCGTCGAGACGAGACAACAATTGCGCGTCGTGACGCGCCGTGAATTGCGGCATGGAATGCGGAGATGCTGACACGTGGCAAGCGCACGTTAGCATCCGGCGCATGTTAGAAGACTTCTCAGATTTTGACACGTGGCGAGGCGTATTTTAGCAGGAGGCGCATTGTAGCGGTCGCGACGCAGAAGGCATGCGCGTCGCGATGCGAGAAATTATAATTTTGCCCTTTTGTCCGTTTTTCACTGTTTTGGCCCCAAATCACTACCAGAGAGTCCTGAAAATTTATTTATTTACAAAATAACACAAAACACATCAAAATATTCACAAAACTCAAGAATCTATACAAATTATTAGGTCAAATGAGTGGAAAATAGTGATATATTTACCACTCATCACACCCTTAAACCTAAGATTTTGCTAGTCCTCGAGCAAAACAACAAAATAAATTAACATAAACATCTTTAAAATAAATTTAAGATAAGCCACTTTCGTATGGATCACGATTGCATTTAGCGTATGCAACAAGCCTTTAAACCCCTAGGTGTCCCTAGTGGACGAGTTGTAGTCTCGCGAGGGCTTATAGCAACGATACCCACAAACGTTTTACAAAAGTAAAAAGATAGTAAAACTAATGCACACAAAGCAAAAAAACAAGAGAAAATAGAATAAACCAGTTAGTGACTAAACATGTGAAACTTCTTATCCAAGGTTAGATTTGTTTTCTTTCTTTTTAAATTACCGAATAAGTAAATTCTCTGATTATTTTTACCATTCTCCATACACACAGCCAACAAAATATTAATCAACTCATTTTTCCCCACAATAGTCACAAGTGAAGTTGAAAAGAATGTAATATTTATGTCCTAAAGTTATATCAGTATTCACACCTTTTTTTAAACAATGGAATATTTTTCTGATTTTTCTGATTTTTTTATTTTTTATTTTTTATTTATATATAATATCTTTCATCCATGTAGCGAGCTTTAGGCCAGTGACTCCCAAACCAGTTGGCTTTAGGGCACCAAGTTTTAAGACACCCCTACGGACTTAATTACTCGGACTTCAGATATATATATATATATATATATATATTATATATATATATATATTTGCAACATCCTTGATCCATGTAGCCAGATTTGGGCCAGTGACTCCCAAATCAGTTTGTTTTAGGGCACTAGGTGTTAAAACACCCCTACGGACTTAATAACTCGGATTTCATACGTTTTTTTTATCCCATCGCTTTTTTTAATATGCTTCCTCCAATTAAACCAGAGCACTGAATATTACAAACTTGCCAATTATAACTCATGTCTGTATGTTACCATGTATATTGATAATACCTGTCAACTGAGCATATGAAGATTCATTTTAGTCAGTTTTATGGAGAATTTACAAATAAATAATTCAAAAGGAAATAAACAAAAATTAACTTGTTCCGAAATAGGTTGAGATACGTCTCAGGAGTGGGAACTCCTCACACAGCTCTCTCACACCAATTTCACCTGATTAATCAAATTAAAAACATAAAAACACAAAATATTTTTTTAATTTTTGTAAAAGTTTTCAAATTTTTTTCACTATTAGTTTTGAGGTTAGATACGTTACTTGTGTTTAATTTCTTGTTACTTATTATTTCTGTTTTCTTGTGTTTCAGGTTCTCAGACACTACATGAGACGAACCAGAAGCTTTGAACTCTGACCGCTTGACCCATAAATTGAAAGAACCATCAGACAATTGAGAAGAGAGATGCGAGAAGGCCAAGAAGCAATTGTCAATATGGAACCTGACCTTTAGAAGTTGCACCACAAATTCTCATTCGAGACAAAACCATTCCGGTGGTTGACGGCTTTATTTCTTGTATTGTACTTCCTCCCTTACCAGCAAATACGTGTGACATCAGAACATGCATTCAGATGATTCAGCAGTCAGTGCAGTTTGGAGGGAACGCAACTGAAGATCCTAATGCCTACATCAGCAACTTCCTGGAAATTTACGGCACTTTCAATTACAACCGAGCAGCTGAAGAAGCAATGAGACTGTAAGCTTTTCCATATTCCTTGAAAGACATAGCTAAAGCTTGGCTACATTCATTACCAGCAGGTTCCATCACAACTTGGAACACTTTAGCCACCAAATTTCTTGCAAAGTACTTTCCACCAGCCAGAAATGGAAAGCTGAGGAATGACATCACATCTTTTGTGCAACAAGACTCAGAATCCCTCTGCGAAGCTTGGGAAAGGTACAAAGATTTACTCCGGAAATGTCCTCACCATAAGATTCCAAAATGGCTTCAAGCCCAAACTTTCTATAATAGACTTTCTGGAATAATGAGAACCACAATCGATGCTGCTGCTGGAGGAGCTCTAATGGCAAAAGGAAAAGATCAAGCCTGTGACTTAATTGAAGAAATGGCCAACAATAATTCCTTATGGCCAACAGAAAGAATCATTATCCAAAGAATCGCAGGAATTTATGAAGTTGGAGCCAACACAGTAGTGAATGTCAAGCTGGATCAGATATGCAAATTCATGGAAACTTTCAGCATGCAAGGTAATATTGGATGCACAAGTTCCCATATGGAGGAGTACCAAAGCCAAACCAACATGAAGAAACGGTGAATTATGTCAATAATTTCAACAGACAGGGGAACAATCCATATTCCAACACCTACAACCCATGGTGAAGGAATCATCCCAATTTCACATAGAGCAACAATTTGGGGCAAAAGAACTATCCACCACCTGGATTCCAACAACAAAACAAAGGCCATGAGCAAGAAAAAAAACCAGGAATGGCAGAAGTGCTAGCTCAGTTAAAAAAATACGATGCTATATTTCAGAGCAAATCTGCTTCTATTAAAGCACTAGAGAATAAAATTGGACAACTGAGCAATGCTCAAAGTTACAGACCACCAGGTTACCTTCCTAGCAACACAGAACCAAATCCAAGGAACTTGGGGAAGGAGCAGTGTCATGCCATCATTTTAAAAAACGGTACTGAAATCAACAAAGATGTTGGAATCAAGGCATCCAATGAGAAAGTTCCAAAAGAAACAGTTCCACAGATGGAGGAAAAAGAAGCAAAGGAAAAAGAACCAGAAAGAATCATTTTACCTCCACCTTTTCCACAGAGTCTCCAGAAAAATAAATTGGACAAACAGTTTGCTCGATTCTTAGAGGTGTTCAAAAAGCTGCATATCAACATCCCATTGCAGAAGATTTGAAACAAATGCCCAGCTATGTCAAATTCATGAAAGAAATTCTTTCACGAAAATGAAGATTGGGAGATTACGAGACAGTAGCATTGATGAAAGAATACAACGCCATCATTCAGAGGAAGCTTCCCCCAAAGTTGAAAGATTCTGGCAGTTTCACCATTCCTTGCATCATAGGAGAACATAACTTCGGTAGGACTTTGTGTGATCTAAGTGTGAGTCTTAACTTGATGTCTTTTTCTATTTTCAGAAATTACAAATTATTGGAGAAACAATGCCCACATCAGTCTCTCTGCAACTTGCTGATAGAACGCTCCTATTTCAGAGAGGTGTAATTGAAGATGTGTTGGTCAAAGTTGACAAATTCATTTTCCCATCAGATTTTATTATCCTTGATATGGAGGAAGACGAAGACGTGTCGATCATACTCGGGAGACCATTCTTGGCTACATGTCAAACCATTATTGATGTACAAAAAGGAGAACTAACCATGAGAGTACAGGACCAAGAAGTAAAATTCAATGTTTTCAAAGTCATGGAATTCCCAGATGACGAAAAGAAGGAGGATTGTTTCAGACTTGATGTGATACATAGTACATCTAGAATTCCAATGCAATGCAAATTTCTACTGACAAACTATCTGTGGAGCCTGAAGATAAAGCATTATGCGTACTGAAGAAGCCTATTCTTGTACTACAAGCAATAGAAGAGAAACAGTTCCACCAGCTCAAAGAATTGGAGGAATTTCACATACAACCTTTTGAGAATGCTTAATTGAAAACAAGAAAAAAGAAGGAAGAAGAAGAAACATGATGAGAAGTTAGTGCGCATACCAATAGAACCAGGGCAGAGGGTACTGTTAAATAAATCAAGGTTGAACTCTTCCCATGGAAGCCAAAATCACGGTGGTCAGGTCCATTCCTAATCACCAAGGTTTTACCAAATAGAGCCATTGAGATACATGATCCCAATTCCAACAAAATATTCAAGGTTAAAAACAAGCATGTCAACACTACTACTGAGAGAGAATCAATTGAGCGACAAAAAGAAAGTATCACACTTTCAGATCCAGCCTAAAGTTCGGGCAGTCATGTCTAGCTGACCATTTTAAACTTAGTGTTTGCTGAGAGGCAACCCATGTAATTTGTGTATATATTCAGATTTGGTGTGTTTTATTTGTATATTTAATTTGTGTAGGTAAAGTCACATTTCAGGATGGAAGAAGTTCTCGCAAATCTTCACAAGCAATTTCCTTCTCTCCCTCAAAATTCTCTGATGAAGATCTACAAATCTCGGTTGGAACGGATGAGACTACTGATGATTAAAGGTATTCCTAATGACATTAGTTGGATTATTGAAGCACGGGTCTGATTGGCAGGTGAGTCATCTGACTCTTTTATTTCACATTTACCTGGTTTAGGAAGAAGCACCTATGCTAAAAAGAGAAGAGCTAAAAGAATAGGTGTATGCTATAAATGTGCTTGTATGTTTTGTGATACTCGTTGTCGTTCTTTAGAAATGGTGTCTGATAACCGTGAAGATAAGATCAATTTCATTAGGGATGGCTTGAGTAATGAGTCTTTGGATGACATATCTAAAACTCTTGAGACGCATCCCAGTGGATATGTGTATCACGAAATTCGCATGTTATATACACAATCTGAAAAAAAAAAAAACAAAACAAAAAAACAACAGTATGTCTCCGGGAATTGACTCTAAAAGACCATGTTTGCCAATTTATAAGAAAATGGATTGGAAGCATGTCCTCGACGCATAAACGTCATTCAAGCCGTTACTTTCTTGTAAATATTATATCTCTTTGTCTTTTCCTAATAATTGTGATTTGTTTTGTTGTTTTCTTTTATTTCTCCGACAGGATCCAGACTTTTGATCTTTCACAATTTATTTTACTGTTTAACTATAATTGTTATTTCGTAGGTACTAGTGCTCTATTATTACTGACCTTTTTTAGGTGTTATAAATTCAACTCGTCATTGCACTTTTAAAGGCATCCAGATTTGAGAAAAGAAACATACATAAAATGGAAACGACTTCAAGAAGACGAGTTATAAATATCTGTGTCTTTTGTGGTACTAGTGTTGATACTAAGCCACAATATGTAGCAGAAGCACAGGAATTGGGACAAGTCTTAGCTGAAAGGAATATGCACTTAGTATATGGCGGTGGCAATCTTGGACTAATGGGGATCGTTTCAAAGGTCGTACAAGATGGAGGCAGTCAAGTCTTGGGAATCATCCCAAAACCTTTGGTGGAGGCGAATCTGATAGGACCATCAAACGGAGAGGAACTAATTGTGCTAGGTATGTCTGAACGATTGGTAAATGATTAACCGTGTTGATGCTTTTATTGCTTTGGCATGTGGCTTGGGCACGATGGAGGAAATCTTTGCCAGTACTATATTGGGCAAACTTGAACATACCTCAGAAACCAATTGGACTGTTCAACGCTGATGGATTTTATGATTTTCTTTATGTATTTCTTGATGATGCCCGGTGTGAAATGGGTTCATGTCAAAACCTTTAAAAAAACTCATTTTCACTACCAGAATTGCCCCAGATTTAATTGACAAATCTTGGCCTTTGAACCACAAATTGACCCTATCCTCTCCAAGATAAACTGGTTTGATAATGATCGTAAGAAGCGTCGGATAAATCTGGATCTTAACCTTTAAATTTCCTTCGTAGATGTAGAATTTCAGCTAACCAGATACTATCTTCTAAACTCAGCTTCTACTTTTTAAGACATTGGGGACAATGTCTCATTTAGGTTTGGGGGTGGGGGAATAGTTGACTAGTATCTTGTTTTTATGTTGTTTTTATTTTTAGTCCAAAATTTTCGAAAAATTCAAAAAAGAATTTGAAAAATTTTACAAAAATCAAAAAAATATTTTGTGTTTTTATGTTTTAATTTGATTAATCATGTGAAATTGGTGAGAGATAGTTGTGTAAGGAGTTCCCACTCCTTAGACGTATCTCACCTATTTCGGAACAAGTTAATTTTTGTTTATTTCCTTTTGAATTATTTAATTTATAAATTCTCCATAAAACTGACTAAAATGAATCTTCATATGGTCACTTGATAGGTATTATCAATATCCATGGTAACATACGGACATGAGTTGTAATTGACAAGTTTGTAATATTCAGTGCTATGTTTTAATTGGAGGAAGCATCTTAAAAAAAACGATGGGATAAAAAAAACGTCTGAGATCCGAGTTATTAAGTCCCTATGGGTTTTTAACACCTAGTGCCCTAAAACCAACTGGTTTGGGTGTCACTGGCCCAAAGCTCGCTACATGGATCAAGGATGTTGCAAAAAAAATATATATCTGAAGTCCGAGTAATTAAGTTCGTAGGGGTGTCTTAACACTTGGTGCCCTAAAGCCAACTGGTTTGGGAGTCACTGGCCTAAAGCTCGCTACATGGATGGAAGATATTGTATATAAATAAAAAATCAAAATCAAAAAAATCAAAAAAATTTCATTGTTTAAAAAAATGTGTGAATTCTGATATAACTTTAGGACAAAATTATTACCTTCTTTTCAACTTCACTATGACTATTGTGGGGAAAATGAGTTGATTAATATTTTATTGGCTGTGTGTATGGAGAACGGTTAAAAATAATCGGAGAATTTACTTATTCGGTAATTTAGAAAGAAAGAAAACAAATCTAAACTTGGATAAGAAGTTTCACATGTTTAGTCACTAACTGGTTTATTCTATTTTCTTTTGTTTTTTTGCATTTGTGTGCATTAGTTTTACTATCTTTTTACTTTTGTAAAATGTTTGTGGGTATCGTTGCTGTAAGCCCTCACGAGACTACAACTCGTCCACTAGGGACACCTACGGGTTTAAAAACTTGTTGCATACGCTAAATGCTGTTAGACATTATGTCCCATAGCGTCACTGTTTGTAAATGATATTGTATTATTGTACAAAATTAACTATGTGATAATGAAATTGCCTTTTGCCATTTTGTAATATTATTTACTTTGATATATAAATGGCGAAAGTCCATATGATTAATACCGGATGAGATGATATGAGACAGTATTAATCCATAAAGGTTTAATCATTAAATATCCCTAGTCGGAGTATTATCGAGATCGGACATCGATAATGCGGAATAGACTAGTATTGCGCTTGTGCACGTTGTGAGGGCACAACGGCATAGTTCTACATATATTAAGTATTGGATACTTATGCAAGTGCGATAGGAGGTTGTGTTTTACCGATGGTACGGAAAACAGCTTCGCTCTGGATAGACCCCGCGGAATCCCATTGGTAGTATGTCTGCGTGTCTATGGGAGGCCGCATCAGGGTAGGTGTATATGGTCTTAACCTGAGACTTACATCGCTAGTACTTGCGACAATCGGTAAACTTTGTTTTGGTGGTTGGGAACCTTAACCAGTTCTGTGTACACCTCTTCTGGTTTATCGAGAATCGTAGTGTACTGGATGTGATGTCGAGATGGAAGTATCACTTCAGACATATGGAGGTGATGATCACGCAGGACACAGAACTAGTACTCTATAAAAGGTTGCAACCGTCGGGACAATATGACCGGTCAGGATTGTCCGATTTAAAGAGACTAGTTGCTTGATGTCCGATATATGTTTCGTACGGGGCAGACACATCTCCAGCCCCAGGCCTAACATGTGATCGTCTGATACTGGATCGATGTACGCAATACTACGGTATACACTACGCTTGATATAGATCATTCTATTTCCTATAAGAATATTTCTGGAGAATTGGGTAGGCATGGCGCTTTGCTAGAAGCCAACCTTGTCTTGTGAATCGGTAAAGACGTAGTACGAGGTACGTACGTGTTCCGATTATCCGACGACCGTATTTACTGCCAACATATCCGGAGATCTCTTGGGTCGCTTCCTGAAGATTCACCTATGATATTTGATTCGGACTTAATTAATCTTGGATTAATTGCGGAGAAACTTTATCTTGGATAAAGTGCCTTATTTAGAGAGAGAACGATTAATTTGGATTAATCGATAAAATTATTATATTCGATATAATAATCGAAATTCGATTTCGACGCGAAATTAAAATTAGATTTTAATTCGGGCATACGAGTTAATTTAGAATTAATTCGTTAGCGACGTAAATAATAATTTCGCCAGGCGCAATTATTTATTTAAATTCGATTTAATTAACGTCGCGATGTAAGTTCGGTATTTCGGAAATATCGAACCCAAACGCGTGAGTGCACGTGGGCCCACTTTCATTTGCAAACGTGTGGGGCCCACATGACACATGTCATTATATGCATTATTTAATTGTTAATGCATTGCATGGTGATAGTGTACAATACACTCAATGGTTTTGCATGGAGTTTGAGTGTTTGACACTCTAAGCCATTGCATGATTTGTGTCATAAGTTTATTATTAATTTAATAAATATTATGGCATAAATATAAATTGATTTTTTGTAACAAAAAAATCAAACAACTCTCCTCTCTCTCTCACAATGTCGTGACTTCCATTAGGGCAAAGAAGATTTGATTTTCTTTTCTCCATTTGCTAGCACATTGAAGGATCAAAGGAGGTGATAGGGAAACCATCAAAGAGCTTAGAATACACAAAGCTTGGAGCTTCAACTCTTCTTCCTCCCTTGGCCGAAACTTGAAGCTTGGAGATTCAAAGATTTTCTTCATCACTTCTCATCACAAAAGCATTGTAAGTATGATTCCGCCATACTTCAAGTTAATATATATTCATTTGTTGTATTTCATATGCTTAATCTTTCCTTGGGACATATAATAGAAACCAACAAATGCAACTGTGATCCCTACGAAAGTGGCATAGTTTAAATTTATTTTAAATATGTTTATGTTGTTTATTTGGTTTTTTGCTCGAGGACTAGCAAAATGTTAGGTTTGGGGGAGTGATGAGTGGTAAATATATCACTACTTCCCTGGCAACGGCGCCAAAAACTTGACCGGCGTTGTCACACGCATATAACGCAAGTGCACGTATCGTTCAAGTAGTATAAAAAGTATCGATCCCACGAGGACTTAATACCTAAGCTATTAATTTATGAAGTCAAATGTTTACGAGTATCTAATAGATTGATTGATTAGATGGTGATTTTAAATTTAAAAACAAGTAAATCAAATGGCGCGAAAGTAGGTTTAGGAAAATTCAATATTAAGAAACTATCTAGGGTTGTGAATCTTTCCAATATCTTGTTAAAAGATGAAGTGGTTATTTTATGTTTGTGTAATATATTGGTTTACTAACCTGGAACACGAAATTCTGCAAAAGCCTCTGTCGATGGTCAGATGCAAATACCCAGTGTAACCCAATTAATCATATGTCTATGTCAACCAAGTTACCTGAATTCATTAAGATTAAGTTCCAATTGTGGTTACCCCCGCCCAACAGGTATATGTCTATACTATAAGGAAATCTATTAAAGGGTCATATATCCTCAAGAAAGATCGTGGGCTATTAAGTCTAAGGCTGAAACCTAAAATTCTTTTGTCAAGTATATTTTAAGTTTACCATATCAATCTTATTAATGGCCAGTTAACAAGAATCATTAAGACTAAGACTCAATAAATAAACTTTTATATTACCCAAATCGTAAAATAACCCTTATAAACTAGTGATATTGGAAATCATCACTACCCCAGATAACGGGCTTAGCTACGACACATATTTACAACTAGTAAAAGCTTAACAATAAAAGACATAAAGTAAAGTGCTGGAAATTAAAAAGGTTAAAGTACAATAAAAGAAAATGCTGGGGTTAAATGATCCACTTTTATTACTACTATTTTAGATATCTCCTTTAATATATATATTAACTTGTGTGATATTACCAACCGGCCATATAGGCGGTAACCTGATTAAGTCAAATTAATAATTAATAACCAACCGACCAATATAGCGGTATCCTTGCTTAGTCAGGTTAAAAATAATTTATATTTAATTACTAACCGGCCAATATAGCGTTATCCTTTTTAAGTCAGGTTTTAACTAGTTTATATATTATATTTAAGAGAGATTAATCTAATTAGCAGTAATAAAAGCTTTTCCTTTTACCCCAGCAGAAGAGAGTTACCTCCTCATTGCGTAAAAGTAAAAACTAAAAAAGTAAAGAAAGTAAGTATTGTGCGTAAAAGTAAATTGCTTAAAAGTAAATTAAATTAATTACAGAACTGAATTTAAACAAACAAGATACAATCCTCTTAGTATTCTCAAGGAATTACAGAGAGAAAAGTATGAATCCAAAATTGAAATTTCGAGGTAAATTTATAGGTGTCCATAGGTGGGGCGCGTCGAGACGCGACAACATTTGTGCATCGCGATGCGCCGTGAATTGCGGCGTGGAATGCGGAGATGCTGAAACGTGGCAGGTGGCGCTGGCAGCTGAATGATTACTCAATAATTGCGCTGACATGGTGATGACGTGGAGATGTGGATTGTCGGCAGTATGTGATGATGACAAGTGGAAAAAGATGATTGGCTGATAATGACGTGGCGGACACGTGGCAAGCTAACTCGACATGTAAATGATGTGGATGCCACGTGGCTGACACGTAGACGACACGTGGCGGTGGTGATTGTCGGCAGCATATGATGGCGATACGTGGCACGGCACACGTTAGTGGATATGCTCTGATGTTGACACATGGTATGCGCACATTAGCATCTGGCGCACGTTAGTAGACTTCTCAGATTTTGACACGTGGAGCGGTGCATTTTAGTAAGAGGTGAATTGTAGCGGTCGCTACGCAAAAGGCATGCGCGTTGCGACGCGAGAAATTATAATTTTGCCCTTTTGTCCGTTTTTCACTGTTTTGGCCCCAAATCACTTCCAGAGAGTCCTGAAACTTTATTTATCTACAAAATAACACAAAACACATCAAAATATTCATAAAAACTCAAGAATCTATACAAAATATTAGGTCAAATGAGTGAGAAATAGTGATATATTTATCACTCATCAAACTTGATCTAAAAAGAAAATGACTCTCGATAATAATCAATTTGGTGGGAAATGCTCAGCCTGCTTGGTTTGGTGTAAGCATATTGCTCTCGGTTTCGGTTTAAGAATAATAATGTTGTAGGATAATGAAAAATCAGGTGTTCATCTCCCTTGTGCTCTCGGTAATTATTTAAAAGAGAGACGAAGGAAACCTTTCAAATTTCATAAAATAAAATGGATTAATTATCCATTGAATATCATATTCAAAGGGATAACTTAAGTCACATCATGACTAACTATTATAGAATATGAAAAGCTCCCAAAAATTAAAGAAAATTAGAAAAATCAAGACTAATGCAAGCCAGCTAGATTTGGGCTGCATTCGTGTACACATGACGTGCGAGCGCACATTGGCTCAAGACGGACCAACCTCGAATCAGGATGTGATTTGCACCCTCCTATAGGTGCGCGTGTGGATAGAGTCACTATCCATAGGTTCTTACTAACCCATAATCCTACATCTATATATAAGCTCTTCTTAGCTTAGTTAGATTTTAGATGTGGGATAGCCTTCATTTCTGTTATTTTTCCTTCTCAATGAGTGTATTTTGTGAACAAAATTATAGGAAACAGTTTTTCTTAGCGCAGCGGAAGTTGCTATTGTAGGAACCAGCTCTGGTATGGAACTTTAAAATGTTATTTGCCTTCTCATTTTTTTGTTGTCGAATTCCTCCAATTCTTGGAGAATGTATTTTACTCCTTTGATGTAGATGAGTTTCCTTTGAAATCCAATGCTTGGATCAACCACCCGGTCTTCCGAGCTATGTCTCGAAACCAACAAACCGAAGTGTGGGCTTCATTCACAAATATCAACCTCTAAACTTTTTAGAGAAGTATAAAATCAAAATCTAAACTATTTATAGAAATGATGTTGTCAAAAAATATTTTTGGCTTTAAGAAAGATATGATAAAGCAGATCAAATATCTAATTCACTCTTGTTTTTCTTTCTATCTCAACAATTGAGAAAATAGAATTTTCTCTCAACAATTAAGAAAAGTTCTGGATTTTCTTTTTCTCTTAAACACTCTCAACATTGTGAATGAATGAATGAATTATCAATCTCACTTGTGTGAATGGAAAACATTGTGTGAATGAGTGGAGATGGTAGAGATAATATTCTTTGCAAAAGCCAACCACCTTTGTCATTAAGCAACTAATGCTTTCTTGCAATGGCAAACACATTAATGTGAGGGTCATATCAAAGCATAAGATGTCTTTAGGTAATGACAAAGCCATTAGGTGTATACATCACACCTAATAGACATAATATGTTGGAGAGCATGACAAGCCATATGGCTTTGTCTCCAAGGTAAATAAAAAAATCATTATCTTAATAATGATTTAATTACCTAAATTATGATGTAGTAATTATCTCATAATTATTACAAACTTGATTATCTTATAATCATGATTTGATTATCTCATAATCAAATAATTCTACAAAACATTATATTAAACAATTTAATATAGTTATCATTTGTGAAAAAATATATTATTAATCTTATTAATAATATATAAAAATATTATGTTAGCATATTATTAGACATCTAATTATATTAGGTTTGCTACAGTTAATCGAGCTAACACGGGGACCAAATGGACCTACGGTTCCAAGCTCCAATAATTCCAAAACATTAATTAAAATATTACGAATTATTAACTCCTCGTTATTCCACTAAAAACTCGAAGTTGAACTCTCATTATCGTAGATGGAAAATATAAGTTGAACAACTTCGGTGTCCATCAATATAGTCACTGCATATGGATATAGCCCTTCACGAATATCTCATAAATAGAGCTGGGTCATAAGTCTGTTATACCCCTCTATATATTTTGTCTCTTAAGCACCATTGATTCTATAATGAACAATTAATTCATAACAATTATGAATATAATACTTTCTATTCGCAATAAAAGAGTTGAGCGCTCAATTTGTTCAAGTCCCGAATCAACTTTTAAAGAGATAGTCTTATACTTCCTGTAAGAAGGAATGAATTCCATGTCTATGTAAAACGTTTCCAGCTACACACCAACCATATCCCCAAAATACGTAGTTATTGGTCGGGAATGCTACACCATCCTCACCTTAGTAAATCAAAAGACATAGCCTGTCATGCAAGAGTTTGTAGTACACTCAGGATTAAGATCAAATCCATATATGACCATCTAGTAGATAAAAAGAATTTCGTCAGTTAACGGATATTAAAAGATATTCACTTTTATCTAAGTCAAGTCATATATGATCACATCATACAAGGTGCCTTCATTCCCATGTCACCACATGAACGATCCTGGATCAAGGTCGTCCTACAAGTATAGATGGATTGCAGGAATAGATAAACCACAAACAAAATACCTTCTCACTTTTCTATATAACATAATTTTCCCCAGTTAATTTTTCTTGTTGTTTGAGAATTGAGATAATTGCAGGTGTCATTGCTGAAAAAATAAATGCGCATTCAATATTCATTTATCGTATATTAAAATTTTCAAATATTAAGACATAAAATTAAACATGATGCATGATCAATGAATAATGAATTAGAAACTTAAAAGAATTACTATGCCACAGTTATCTATCATCCCATAAATAAGTGCTGTCGTAGGGTAGGTCAAGTATTAATATGATAGATTGAGACATTCTCAATTGATTAATATATATGAAATAATTCTTATTCCTATATTAATCAACTACCGTTATTTTGATCAATGAAGCTTTGATTAACAACTTAATCATTTCTTTGTGAGTATAACCTATAGTTTCGAAACCCTTGGACTTAACTATTGAAGTGATGCCGTAGAGTAGGTCAAATCACCAGATACATCTAGAGTCTTTATCCTCTCGGAGTCCAAACCTGATATTGACCCAAAATGGACACCATCCATAGGGGGACGAAAGCAAAGTCGTCTCGAGGTGCCTTTTGAATCTCACGTTTCTGGATAACAATGAAGATCGCGAGATATATTGTGTGTATATATATACTTATCTCCCACTCACTATTTTGAAGTGTAAGGTTTCTATCTCACTAGTTTCTAATGTATCAAGATTATGCTCGGCTGAAAAACATAATTTTATTAATACCATTGGGTTATTAGTGATCTAACCAATTTTAACTCTTAAAATTTTATTTACTAATTTTGATTAGTCTCTACTAATCAATTAACTTAATTAAACTAATTTAATCAAATTTTCTTAAGTGATCTAATCAATTTAACTATTAAATTATTAGTCCACTAATAGGTTTTTAAGAATTAGAATTCAACGAACGGACCAAATATCATTAAACCATTTAATTGATAAAAGCACATTATTTATTCCAAAGGTATATGGTATTGTATCCCGAGTGCATACCAAATTACCGTCCATTTAGAATCGGCTATGGAATTTACATCCGGATTTCCATCCGATATACCAAGGAAAATAATGTACTCATAAGATCCATTTGTATTAAAACTTGAATTCACAATTTTTAAAACTTTAAACCAATTAATCTTATTAATCTGTTTGCATGCATCTCATATTCTTATTTAACTATTAAATTTATATAAAATCATATTTTATGACTAGAATATCATGCATGTTATCATGTTATGGCATATGAAAATACAAGAGTAAACACCCTACTTATCCTAGGCTATATGATATGTTATTAAACATTTTAACTAAAAATCACATTCCCAGGCTGGGCTTCGCGACTCCCTAATAGGCGTCACGACGCTCCACAAACCAATAGCTAAAAAAACTATCAGGTCTGATGCGCGTCACGACTCAGCCTATTTAGTGTCACGACGCTGGGAAGCGACGTGATGCGGCTTGTTCCAGCGTCGCGACGTGATGCATTCCAGTAGCTATTTTTCAACAAAAAATGAGCAGTGTAGCGATGCGAGCTGGTGCGCGTCGCGACGCGATCTTGTTTCCAACGGCCGGAATAAGAAAAATCATCACATCACCAATTGCGTTAACCGGGCTCTTATTTTTCTATACTAATCTAACTAGTACAATAATAGTACAAGGCATCCATTGGTCTTCAAATCTTGTTCCATGGTGTGTTGTTGAGTTTTTTACGGAATCAGATTGTGATAAGTCCTTCACGGCATCGGGTCCTCCAAGTTACAAATAGGGTTACAAAATGGACTTATTACAAAGGAAATGAACTTACAACACTTGAAAGAATATGACATTATGGTCTACATTCACAATACTAAAATTAAGAGCCGAAATAATTAACGATCAACGCAATACATTCATCACATGAATCAAAATAAACAATCATGAATATTAAAATCATTCATCTCATGAATCTAAATTGTGCCTACTCATCACAACATGCAAATTAATAATTTATATCTAATATAAATTATTACAACTAAAAACTTAAAAGAGAATGGTTAAGAACACTTTTCAACCTTAGCGCTCTGATACCAATTATAGGAAATGGTTTTCCTTAGCGCAGCCGAATTTGCTATTGTGGGCACTGGCTCCGGTATGGACCTTTAAAATTTTCTTTGCCTTCTACTATCGTTGTAGCCGAATTGCTCCAACTCTTGGAGAATGGATTTTGCTCATTTGACATAGATGTGTTTCCTTTGAAATCCAACGCATGGATCAACCACCCGATCTTCCGAGCTATATCACGAAACCAACAAACCGAAGTGTGAGCTTCACTCACAAAGATCAACCTCTAAACTTTTAGAGAAGTATAAAATCAAACTCTAAACTATTTAGAGAATGATATTGTCACAAATGTTTTTGGCTTTAAGAAATATATGATGAAGAAGATCAAATATCTAATTCACTCTTTTTTTCTTTTTTTTCTCAACAATTGTGAAAATAGAATTTTCTCTCAACACTTGAGAAAAATTCTAGATTTTCTTTTTCTCTCAAACGCTCTCAACAATTGTGAATGAATGAATGAATTCTCTCTCTCTCTCAATCTCACTTGTGTGAATGGAAAACATTGTGTGAATGAGTGGAGATGGTAGAGATAATATTCCTTCCAAAAGCCAACCACCTTTGTCATTAAGCATCTAATATTTTCTTGTAATGGCAAACACATTAATGTGAAGGCCATACCAAAGCATAAGATGTCTTTGGGTAATGACAAAGCCATTAGGTGTATACATCACACCTAATAGACATAATATGTTGGAGAGCATGACAAGTCATATGGCTTTGTCTCCAAGGTAAATAAAAGCATTATCTTAATAATGATTTAATTACCTAAATTATGATGTAGTAATTATCTCATAATTATTACAAACTTGATTATCTTATAATCATGGTTTGATTATCTTATAATCAAATAATTCTAGAAAACATTATATTAAATAATTTAATATAGTTTTCTTTTGTGACAAAATATATTATTAATCTTATTAATAATATATATAAATATTATGTGGGCATATTATTATACAATCTAATTATATTAGGTTTGCTACAGGTAATCGAGCTAGCACGGGGACCAAATGGACCTACGATTCCGAGCTCCAATAATTCTGAAATATTAATTAAAATATTATGAATTATTAACTCCGCGTTATTCCACTAAAAACTTGAAGTTGAACTCTCGTTATCGTAGATGAAAAATATAAGTTGAACAACTTCGGTGTCCATCGATATAGTCATTATATACGGATATAGTCATTCACGAATATCTCATAAATAGAGTTGGGTCATAAGTCTGTTATACCCCTTTAATATTTTGTCTCTTAAGCACCATTGATTCTATAATGAACAATTAATTCATAAAATTATGAATATAATACTTTCTTTTCGCAATAGAAGAGTTTAGTGCTCAAATTATTCAAGTCCTGGATCAACTCTTAAAAGAGATATTCTTCTACTTCTTGTAAGGAGTGAATTTCATGTCTATGTAAAACGTTCTTAGCTACACACCAAACCATATCCCCAAAATACGTAGTTATTGGTCGGGAATGCTACACCATCCTCACCTTAGTAAATCAAAAGACATAGCCTGTCATGCAGGAGTTCGTAATACACTCAGGATTAAGATCAAATCCATATATGACCATCTAGTAGATAAAAAGAATTTCGTCAGTTAACGGATATTAAAAGATATTCACTTTTATCTAAGTCAAGTCATATATGATCACATCATACAAGGTGCATTCATTCTCATGTCACCACATGAACGATCCTGGATCAAGGTCGTCCTACAAGTATAGATGGATTGCAGGTATAGATAAACCACAAACAAAATACATTCTTTGTTTGCTCTCTATGGACTATTTAGTACACTGAGGATTAAGATCAAATTCATATATGACCATTTATTAGATAAAAAGAATTTCTTTGGTTAATGGATATTAAAAGATATTCATTTTTATCTGAGTCAAGTCCTATATGATCACATCATACAAGGTGTCTTCATTCTCATGTCACCACATGAACGATCCCGGATCAAGGTCGTCATATAAGTATAGAATTGACCGTAGCTACAGATAAACCACAAATAAAATACCTTATCTGTTTGCTCTTTATGGACTATTTAGATTACTAACTTCATACTTAAATCATCTTATGCATTAAACATACATTAAGTCTGAAAGTACAATAGTAATAAAGGTAAACAAGACAATTAGACAATATGTGATTTAAATCAAACAACTTTGATAAATGAATAATGCATTTATTATTACAATAATCAATTCTGTTTACTATTCATGAAGCTCTAGGGCATATTAGCGACGGAATTTACCAACGAATTTAAAATCATTAGTGAATTAAAAAATGACTTAAAAAATTTGATAGTCACATTTATAGACGGATTTCCATATTAGCGACGTAATGTTTCTGCCGCTAAACATAGTGGGAAAATGAAGCACCATATTTTGGGGGAATTTTATTGACATGTCATATTTCGTCGGTAATTATGTACTTTTTCGCCGCTAATTGTAGCGAGAAAATGAATCGCTATAATTTGGGAGAAAATTTACCTAGGGATCAAATTCAATCGGTAATATGTCGGTAAATTCATTTTCTATTGCAGATTTTTTGTTAAATTTTTGGAATTTTCGAAATATTGTTGGATTTTTGTTAAAGTTATTTATTTTATTTTTTTTGGTATTGTTGTTGGATTTTTGTTAAATATTTGTAATTTTTTAGATTATTGCTGGGTTAATTTTAATAGTTGTAATTACCGAAAAATACCTTCTTCTTTTTTTTGGTAATTGTTGGTATGGTTGGTAGTTGTTGGATTTTTCTTAAATATTTGTAATTTCTTAGATTATTGTTGGGTTAATTTTAATTGTTGTAATTACCGAAAAATACCAATTTTTGGGGGGTAATTTTCAGTTATTTTGGTAATTGTTGGTATGTTGGTAATTTGGGTTAATTTGGTTATAATTTGAATTAATTTGGTTGTAATTTAGATGTAATTTGGGTTAATTTGTTGTAATTTTGGTTAGAGTTAATTTTAAGATTAGGTTTGGTAGCTTTTATTTATTTGCTTTTGTAATATACATGATCAATTGGTGACGGTCGCCTGAATTTGGTAAAAAACTGTCACTTATTGATGTTGTGCACATTAGAGAAAGAAAATAAACAAAAGATTTTCCAGATGTAGAGTTTTAATTAAGGGGAAAAGACGGAAAAGTAGGGGAGCTAATCATCCGATTCAGGTTTGATGATTGTGGAAAAGTAATTACGAATTTTGATATAATCATCAACTTTAGGACCGGATGATTCAGCCTCCTGTTTATCTTTGCGACCGGTACTTTCCTCATTTTATAAAAATAATAATATAATTATCGAAAGATTACTGATGGAACAATCCATCGGAAAATACTGATGGAAATCCCTTAGGTAATTATTGATAGACATGTCGGTAAGAAGCCACTATTTGATTGTTTTATCACCAAAGAAAATGGCCATAATTTAGCGATGGATTTTCCGTCGGTAAATATATATTTTTGGAATATTGAGGAAACCTCACGTTATCCATATCAAGGTCATTGGATCTCGGTATGGATACGTGGGTAAATGAATATTGCCTCGGGATCTTATAATGTTACTATCAAGACTCAAATCTGAAATCTTGAAAATAAGATTACAAGCTCCAACCGTTGGACAGAGCCCCTTAGGGATCTGTCGATAAATATATTGCGGACATTGCAGGGCCGGCCCTGGGTAGGTGCCACAAGGGCTACTGTCCAGGGCCCAAAAATTAGGGGGCACCAAATAGATTAAATTGAAATTTACTTTTACAATTTACAAATTGAAATTATTAAAATCGTACTTGCGGACCACTATTACTCAAGATATGCTAAATGGATTAGCAATCTTATGCATTGAAAATGATGAGATTGAAGACTTTGAGTATGATGATATAATTGATGATTTTGCTTCAAAAAATACTAGAAGACAATTTCTTAAAGGTTGAAATTTCAAGGAGCTTTGATAGGAATGGTTGTATATGATTGTATTTTTTATTGTCGGGGTTTAGGTACTATACCCCCATTTATATATTTTCTTAAGTAATATAATTTGGGTGTGAGAGCCTAGCCCCCAACTTCGACTGGGTTCCAGCCCTCGTTAAATATTATTTTTTTTTAAACATATGTTTTCGTAATAAAAAAGTACACATTTTGAACTTTTGCATCGGGCACCCAAAAATTCAGGACCGGCCTGAGATATTATATTTACCGATTGTTTTTTCACTTATTGTCAATGGAAAATTCCTTCGTTAAATGAATACTTTTTTTTTGTAGTGACAACACATTTTGAATTTGGCTTGCGTGAGAATTTGAGTAAAATCCCCGATCAAAGTAGCATGGATATTCAAAAATTAATGAACAAGAACAAATCAAGAAGACATAACAAAAATAAAATAAAAATAAATAAAAATAAAAAGTTATGCGTGAGTGACTAAATGACCCTCTAATTAATTCTCAATAATGTCACTAAAACTATATAACAAATAAAAAATGAATAAATGTTTTAGAGAATTAGATTGTAAAGAATTTCGTTCCAAGTATCTGGAACTCCAGCAAGGCACCAATGGCTACAGTCCAATCCTGTGAGACCAGCAAGGCCATAAATGGAAGGATGCCCATCTTTACGCAGCAATGAGAGATTTGTTACGTCCAATAATTTAACTGGTTTTTTTATTTTGCTTAATGCATCCTTTAGTACCCCCACCGCCGGCGGCTGACCTCCGGGATACGTTGATCCGAACACCGGTTCTTCCTGCCGGATACAGCTCTTTGCACTCGGTTCATGCCACCCGGTGCCACTAAAATTCAATAACACGGTATATAAGGTGTGTGATTTTATATATATATTTGAAGTCTCATAATTTGTAAATTAATTAAATAATTTTAATTTATCTAATTATAGCTTTAGCTATGTTAATTTTCTATTGTAATTAGCATATTTAACTTGTGTAGTCAGTGTCTAGAAACTTACTTGTAATGAGAAGGAGAAATTCCTTGAAAAAAGAGCATGGATTTTGAAGGGTCAATATTTGCATCCACCCATTGTCCCCACGTTGTAAGTGCCTTTTCAAAAGCAAGCATACGATCCATGTCTTTAACAATTTTGTTTCCTATTTTGATAAAATCCCATCTGAAAATATATTTAATTTGTCATTATAATCTCATATTACTATTAAAAAAAATCATGATATTATTGAAAATAAATTAATGAACATACGGCTGGGTTGGTCCTCTACGGTTCCACCAATGCCAGGTGTTGAAGATAAGCATATCGATTCCTTTCCAAAGTTTACCACCTTCAATTGAGTCCAGTTTCAAAACCCTGCCTATTTTTTCCCTCACAGTATCTACTAAGTACACATTCCGATCAAGCATCACTCTCATTTCATAATCCTGCAATTATGTATATTTTTATTTTAGCGGAGGTAAAACAAAATCATATATATAAAATGCAGCCAATATTTTTCTTACGGTGAATGTGAATATGGAGACATCACCAACTCTAGAAATATTAAACTTAGCATACGGGACTGAAGAGTGAAGCATGCATGTCAATGACTGCCATTGATTTCTGCTTAGAGAATCTCCTACAAACATTATGCTCTTCCCTCTGAATTTTTGCAGGAATCTCGACCCATTAAATCTGCATTTATGCCAAACCAAATATTGTCCAAATTTCATTATCTTCATCAATTAGCAGTAATGATATGTTTGTAACGTTGATATAGAAAAGTTTATATCCCAAATGAGCACTGGCGTAGGCAGAACTTTTTGATTCAATAAGAACAAGATTTGTTTTTCACTAAAAGAAGTCATTCATATTCATTTTTTTAGTGGGGCCCAATCAAAATTATTTCATTAAAAATCAGAATTTACATCAATTTATATGAGATGTTTTAACAAAATTTTGAGCAAGGCATCCCGACATTGCAAATGAGGTGGTAACTAATATGTACATCAACGATTGGTATTTATAATTAACATATGAATAGTAAAATAATAAAGTGAATTATTATTTAGTATGTGCCGAAAATGATTAGTGACACATCAAGTGTGATACAAATTTTGTTTACGTATATATATAATGAGGTTCCAATATGCTCAAAGATATATGATATTACATTAAATTTATATTTATATTTCCTTTTATCTTTTAGTGTGACCGAATCCCTCATTAGAGCACATACATTCAATCACTTGGAAATAAGTAAGGAATAATAAAAGTTACGACAAACAGAACTTAAATCAAGAACAACTAGATTAATATTAGGTTTCATGGGCATAAATTTAAAAAATAAGAATTATAAGTATAAACAAAACCCTTCGACTATATATTAGCAAGATTCAAACTCTAAACCTCTTATAAATAAAATACTAAAAAAAGCTTAAGAATAGATGAAAGGATTGCTTTTTAGTGTGGGGACTAGCTATGGAGGGGGAAAATTAGTGCATCCAAAACGACATAAGATATTAATGGTATGGATTAGGATCACATTTTCAGCATTATTTATCAAAGAATTTCTAATTTTCAACCAAACCCACCACAATCACCTGTTTAATCAAAACGAAGCCAATTTATATTGGATTCAATAAAATTAACGGATTAATTAGATTCATAATTTCATCCGAAAAAATATATATATATATATATAAAATAATTCTTTTTTTTTTTGCATTCTAATTTAAAAGTAATAATGGAGTTTACCAATATAACACTAAAAGATTATTTATTTACTTAAAAAAGGGATCAAAGAGGAATCAAGGCAAAAATATGGGGATAATAATGGAACATGACAATATAACCAACGGAGAATGTCATATAGATCCCTGGTTTTTTTTTTTTTTTTTATAATTACCCATCATATCTTTTATTTTTCCATAATTATTCTTTATGTCTATATTATTCTAATAGTAAGAGTATAGAAATATACAACAACCATACTTTAATTTTATTATAGCATGGAGTAGACCGGGTCACGATTTCGGTTCGGAATTGAAACCGAAAAAGATGAAATTGAAAGGTTACGGTTCTATCCGGTTCCGGTTCCAAAATGAAAATTTATTTCGATTTTATTATGATTTCACATAATTTGAAACCGTAATTTTAAGATTCCATCTGATTCTGATTCTGGTTCAGTTCGGAACCGAACCAAATCAACTTTTTTGTTTTTCCCCAAAAAATAAAGGATCGAATCGGAACCAAATCAGACGATTCAGTTTCGGTTCGGTCCGATTTCATGATTTCAACTTCCTGAAATCATAGAACCGGACGAAATCAAACTGAAATTTGGCCAAATCTAGCATGGAGTATGGGTAATTAAGGGATAATTATTTTTAAAAAAAAAATTGGGACCACATATATCTTCCATAAAAATTAGCGTCCCATTGTAAGAGCCGGGAACTTGAAGGCACTGAATTACTTTTTAGTCCCCTATGACATTGATAGAACTTAGAAGAGAATCTAACAATATTAAATTTAAGAAACCAAAAAAATGATGAAAAGTAAGAAAAATGTTTTTAAGTGATAACCACGCGGTCAAAAACAGCGTGTATACACGCCACCATTGGTAGATTGACAAAGGCAAAACAAGGCGGAGTTAAGTAGAAACATTCTCTGTGTTCAGCCAATCAACTCGTTAGTAATCTTTGTCTCTAATTGGCCACGCGCTTGACGTGTTAAACACTGCAAAAGTCCATTCTTAGTTCACATGACGTCTCGGGCTCGATGAGGGTAGGAAAGCGACAAAATTCTCTTAACACCAATAAAAAATAAAGATAAAAAATAAAATCGACTAAATTTAGAAAATAAAATTAAAAAAATTTCATAAATTTTGGGAGTGATTTTCCATTTATATCTATTTACAAAAATGATATATAATAGGGGTGGTAATTTGGGTCAGGATTCGTTTATCCGTTCGATTCGATTCGCTTTAAAGCGAATATGGATTTGAAAAAATTGATTCATTTAATAAATGAGTCAATTCGATTTGATTCGTTTATTAATACGAATTTAAGCTTATTAATTCGTTTATTTGTTTAGGATTCGTTTTATTATTTTTATTTATTAATTCTTGTTAATTTTTAATTAAGATTCGAGAAATTATAGCTAATTATCATAGAAAAAGTAATATTTTCGATATTTGGTGAGGTATTTTTAGTAAATATATTAATTACATATTTCATATGTGTATATTTATGAAGAAATAATGTAAATCAAGTGTGGTAAATTATTTTATTAAATAATATTATTGACTAAACGAATAAACGAATATTCGTATTCGATTCGTTTAATAAATGAATCGAATACAAATCATGATATTAGGATTCGTTTAATAAACGAATCGAATACGAATCCATCACATTTTGATTCGATTCGTTTAGGATTCGATACAAATTCGATTCGTTGATTCGTTTTGCCACCCCTAATATATAACCAAAATTATGATAAAAATGTGCAATATTATTTTATTACTTTTTTAAAAAGAAAATGATAATCAATTACTTAGTAAATTACTAAAATAACTTCAAAAATACCAGATTTAGTCTCTTTAATTTTAGAAATACAAGTTTTAATCCCTACAGTTTTAGAAAATATAATATTTAATCTTTACCGTTTAATATTTTTGTTAATTAAATCAATTTTCATCTAATTTTTGAAACAACCTTTTATAATATTTGGACAGTTTTTAGGATATTCAAGTGTTAACATAAATCGAATGAAAAATTACTCAAAATTAACCAAAAAAAAAAAAATTAACGACAATGATTAATGTTTGAATTTTTAAAACTGTATGGATTAAAATATCATTATGATCATTCGAAAGGATAATTGGATGTTGTTTTCCTATTTATTTATTTTATTATATTGTACCTTAACCCACTCAAATTCCAAATTAAATATATCTCTTTATATTTGATGAATACCTGACCTCTGGGCTCTTATTCAAAGAGAGTGTCAATATTTATCTATCACAATAATCTATTTAATAGTGTTGGGGAAAAATCAATCGCATAACACATGGTCAAACACACTCGAAAGGGGATCGGGTTTGATCTCAGTATCTCCTTAAAGTCTGATTATAGGACCTCATATAAGAATTTGATTATAGGACCTCCTGCCAGAGTCTAGTTTCGAAGGCCTGTCTCCAAGGTCTGATCCAGAAACTTCTTTCAGGGTCTGAAAGAAGGACATTCGTTCAGAACCTGGTTTCAGAACTCTTTGGCAGGGTCTCCATCTCAGACCCTTCTCCGAAAAGAGAAGCAAAGAGCATGCGAGGATTAAGCCTCATATATCAACCATTGATGACACGAATATTCTAAACAATGAATCAGACGGCCAATTAATTACATTCCGTTTCTTTAAGCTGGACAATCATCTAGAATATAGAAATTCCAAGATACTAGAGTGAGTTAGTTAGTGAGAAACGTGAATAGAATGTAATCGCTGTTAGTTTATATTTCTTGTAATGAGACATTATAAATAGTGTAAGAAACCATGAAATAAGAGATCAATCTTTTCATATTCAAGCAATAACATAGCATTCTTTACCAACTTCTATACTCTTCTTTTAATTCTATTGTTTGTAAAGTTTTACTACACAAACAAATAGTTAGATATATGAAATGAAGAACTATATATAAAATAAAAAAATTTTCGAGTTTGATCACTAAAATTAAACTCAACTAATATACGAAAATAAAAAAATGGGTTATATTTATTTGAGTTTTACTGCTATCCTATTAATAATTTTTTCCCCATATTTATCTATGGTAAAATATAAATAAATAAAAGCAAATCTTCTTTATAAGGAGATTATAACACCAACACGGCCTTTTTGTGAAAAAAAAAAAAAAAAAAAAAAAAAAGAAATCGAAAAAGGAACTTACTTTGTTAAATTACAATCACGGGGCTGCCATCGATATTTGGTGTAGTCAAGATCCGGCCGGCCATTCTTCTTGCAGGAGAATTCATGTTCGATGAAGGGACACTTGGCAGAATCATAGAGGGGATATGACTGATCAAGAACCCACCTCCCGGTGAAGATATCACAGTTACTTATTGCATTTGTTTGGCGAGAATAATAAAGAATCTGAAGAAGAAGAAGAAGAAGAAAAGCAGAAGCAGATGAGAAGCTGCTGCTTGTAAATACCCAGAAAGCCATTTTTCCTTAACAACAACAACAATAATATTAATAATCTGGTTTGTGTTTTCTGTTTTCTTATATAGAATTGCTTTTGCATCTACTGCTCTACTGTGCTGCGTATAGAGACAGCAGATGTGGTGCCAGTTCAGTGGTCATGTGGCTGCATTTTGTTTTTATTTAAATCTTAATGCATGAATTTTGTTTCTCTTTCTCTTTTCTTTGCCACAGGAGAGGAAATACTGGATACATGCAGATGCATGATTACACTATGCAGATCGGTATGAGATTTTGCCAAGTGTAAGATTAGGCTCTATAATTAGTGTCAAGATATTCGCATGCTATAATTAAAAATCTGAAGTTGACTATAGACAGCTATATATAGTTGCTAAATAACAATAAATAGTGATAAATCCTAATTTTAGAACGTATTTGCACTTCATATCTGTTAATTAGGTATAATTAATTTATATCATTAATGTGACTTTGTTACATGTTTGGTAAGGTTTCTCCACAGGGCAAAATTACCTTTTTAATACCAAAAAAAAAAAAAAAAAAAAAAAAAAAAAAAACTAATTTATTTATATTTTCTTATATAAAAGCCTTACTTAAAAACTTTATTTGAAAAACGGTACAAAATTATTGTTATAATTGAGAGATCTACCAAATAAATTAAAATGTTATACAACCATATATGTCTACCAAGATTTGAAACTTGGGGCAACGATCATGGGATCTGTCTCGTCATATTAAAGTCGAAATCCAATTAAAATTTATGAAATAAAAAAATTACAAATAATAAACTTTCATACTCATAAAAGAGACTAAAACTCTTGACAAAATAGGTTCTTGACCAACCCAGGGGTTGGTGATATGTCAGATTTGTTTGGTATCATTTTACAAAAATTTTATTATATTATATTGAATAGGGATTCAATTTTGGATTATTTTTTTTAGATTTAAAAACAGATTTAACATTTATTTATAAGAATATGTATTAAAACAAAAATAATAGAAACACGTAGAAAAATTAGTAATATTTGTCTAATTTATTGAATATATTTATTTCAAAACCATTTTTTTCCAAAGACAAAAATGGGACCGGATCAGATTATTTACAACTGGAATCCTATAAAGT
>SKCR01034238.1:0-116707 GCA_019454045.1 Zanthoxylum bungeanum | reverse complement strand
GTTTGTTTTGTGGTAGTAGTGTTGGTGTTAAACCACAATACATAGAAGCAGCACAAGAATTGGGTCGAGTCTTAGTTGCAAGGAATATGCACTTAATATATGGCGGGGGCAATCTTGGACTTATGGGGATCATTTCAAAGGTTGTACATGAAGGAGGCAGTCACGTTTTGGGAATCATCCCAGAACCCTTGGTAGAGGGAAATCTTATTGAACCATCAAACGGAGAGGAACTGATCGTGCCAGGTATGTCTGAACGACTGGTAGAAATGATTAACCTTGCTGATGCTTTTATTGCTTTGCCAGGTGGCTTGGGTACATTGGAGGAAATTTTTATTGTGCTATCTTGGGCGAACCTGAACATACACCATAAACCGCTTGGACTGTACAACGTTGAAGGATTTTATGATTTTCTTTGTGTGTTTCTTGATGATGCTTGGAGAAATGGGTTCGTGTCAAAACATATGAAAGAACTCCTCTTCACTGCCAGAACTGCTACGGATTTAATAGACAAACTCATAGCCTATGAACCATAAGTTGACCCTATCCTTTCAAAGATAAATTGGTCCGAAGACGATCATGGTAAGAGGCGTCGGATTAATCTAGATCTTAACCTTTAATTTCCTGTAGAATTTCAGCTAACCAGGTACGACCTTCTTAACTCTCCTTTTACTGTTTAAGACATTGGGGACAATGTCTCATTTAGGTTTGGGGGAGGGAATTAGATGATCAGTACCTTATTTTTAGTTTGTGTGTTATTTTTATTTTTAGTCCAAAATTTTTCGAAAAATACAAAAAAATTGAAAAATTTTCAAAAATTACAAAAATATTTTGTGTTTTTGTGTTTTTTATTTTGACTAAAAATGTGAAATTGGTAAGAGATAACTGAGTAAGGAGTTTCCACTCCTGTGACGTATCTCAAACCTAATTCGGAACAAGTTAATTTTTGTTTATTTCCTTTTGAATTATTTAATTTGTAAATTCTCCATAAAACTAACTAAAATGGATCTTCATATGCTCAGTTGGCAGGTATTATCAACATGTATAGTAACATACGGACATGAGCTAAAATTGAAAAGTTTGTAATATTCAGTGCTCTATTTTAATTGGAGGAAGCATCTCAGAAAGTGATGGAGTAAAAAAGAAAACGTCCGAGATCCGAGTTATTAAGTCTGTAAGGGTGTTTTAACACCGAGTGCCCTAAAACCAACTGGTTTGTGAGTCACTGGCCCAAAGCTCGCTACATGGATCAAAGATGCTGTAAAAATATATATATCTGAAGTCTGAGTAATTAAGTCCGTAGGGGTGTCTTAATACATGGTGCCCTAAAGCCAACTAGTTTGGGAGCCACCGACCCAACACTCGCTACATAGACAGAAGATATTGTATATAAATAAAAAAATAGAGAAAAATCAAAGAAAAAATCAGAAAAATTATTCCATTGCTATAAAAAGGTGTGAATTTTGATAAAACTTTAGGACAAAAATATTACTCTCTTATCAACTGCACTTATGACTGTTGTGGGCAAAAATGAGTTGTTTAATATTTTGTTGGCTATGTATATAAAGAATGGTAAATATAATCAGAGAATTTACTTATTCAGTAATTTAGAAAGAAACAAAACAACTAGTAACTTGGAGTAGAAATTTCACCTGATTAGTCACTAACTTCTTTATTCTCTTTTCTCTTGTCTTTTTGCTTTTGTGTGCATTAGTTTCACTACCTTTTACTTTTGTAAAATGTTTGTGGGTATCATTGCTGTAAACCCTCACGAGACTACAACTCGTCCACTAGGGACACCTAGGGGTTTAAAGGCTTGTTGCATACTCTAAATGCAACCGTGATCCCTACGAAAGTGGCTTAGTTAATTTTTGTTATATTATTTTGTATTTTGCTCGAGGACTAGCAAAATGTTAGGTTTGGGGGTATGATGAGTGGTATTTATATCACTATTTCCTACTCATCTAACCTAATATTTTGTATAGTTTCTCGGGTTTTGTGAACGTTTTGATGTGTTTTGTTTTATTTTGCAGATAAATAAAATTGGGAAAGCATTGGAAGCAATTTGGGGCCAAAATAGGGAAAAAATGACAAAGGCGCAATTTTGTAATTTGTCAGCGTCGCGACGCCAAGACCCAACGCGTCGCGACGCCTAAAGTGCACCGGCCATGCTAACGTGTGCCGAGGGACACGTGTCAGAATCTGAGAAATTGGACTTGCTAACGTGCGTCGTGACACGTGTCATCATCAAAGAAGATCTGCTAAAATTCACGTGCTACGTGTCAATCTCTCATTGGACCAAATATTGGACAAATCACATGTTGCCACATGTCGACCTCTCATTTGACCGATCCTAAGCGCGTGCCACGTGTCAACTTCTCATTGGACCGAAAGCTCAGCCAATCACTGTGTGCCACGTGTCATCTTCTCACTGCATCACCTTCACCGCGTGACACGTGTCATCACCATATTCTGCTGATAGAACACGCGTGGTCAACCCGCGTGGACCTAAGCCGCGTGGTGGCGTCGCGACGCCAGTTGTCGAAAATGCCTATAAATTCAGGCCTTCTTCACTTCATTTGGTGTGCTTTCCTTGGGAGCTTTTCTCTGTTTTTAGAGGATTGCATCTAGTTTTGTATATATAAATAATATTTTTAATTATGTATTTTAATTTTCAGTAATAGTAATAGTAGTTCTTCTTCTTCTCTTTTCTTTTATGTTTAGTAGTTAATTTTCCGCTGGGGTAAAAGGTGAAACCTTTAATATAATTATTTAGGTAAATCTCACTTAATTATAATTTGTAAATTATAATTTAACTGGATTAATTAATGTCAGACTTTATTGCCGCCTATATGGTCGGTTAAATATAAATTACTTTACCGCATATATGGCTGGTCTTTATGTGACAGATAATTACCGCCTATATGGCTGGTGTAATTGGACTAAATGGATTACCGCCTATATGGCTGGTTTTAAATGTTTAACATTATTAATTCCTGAGAAAGCATAATATAAAATAATTTATATATTATAATAAGTGAGATTCCTAGATAAGAAATATTAAATGTGGATCCTCTAACCCCAGCATTTTATTATATTCTAGGGAAGTGATAAAACACAATATTACTAGGCTTAATAATTGATTTAATTATTTATTGGGTAATTCTTTAGTTTGTTTATTGAGTCTTAAGCTTAATGCTTCTTGTTGTATGATCACCAATAAGATTGATATGGTAAACTTAAAATGAGCTAGACATAGGGATTTTAGGTTTCAGCCTTAGATTCAATAGCCCACGATCTTCCTTAAGGATAGATAACCTTTTAATAGATTTCCTTATAGGATAGACATATACCTGTCTGGCGGGGGTAGCCATAATTGGAACTTAATCTTAATGAATCCAGGTAATTTGGTTGACATAGACATATGGTTCAATTGGGTTATACTAGGTATTTGCGTCTGACCATCGACAGAGGCTTTTACATAATTTCGTGTTCCAGGTTAGCAAACTGATTTATTACACATAAATAAGAGAATCAATTCATCTTTATAATAATATTGTGTGGAGTCACGACCCTAGATCCTTGAGTCTTTTCTTTTATTTTCCTTAGTATTTTCTTTTGAGTATGTTTTTATTTTATTTTGCAAAACCACATTCAACTAACCAAAAGCAATCAATTCCCTTCTCCCTATAATTAGATACCTGTAAATAAATAGTATCAATAATTAATAACAACAGTAGGAATTAATTCCTCGTGGGATCGATATTTTTATACTACTTGAACGATACGTGCGCTTGCGTTATACGTGTGTGTTTACGCCGGTCAGAATCTATGATGTCTTTTATAGACATAGAGGGTGTTAACATGATATATGTTTGCATGAGATGAATGAGATGCATGCGATACAAGGAATATATCAACTCATTAAAATTTTCACACAAATCGGCCCATCATCATTTTAGAAGCTTTTGGGCTAACTGTCATTGGAGTGAACTTGTCCCAGTTTAAATGGCCCAACAAGTTCACTACTCATGGCGAGAAGTCCAACCGTATCCAAATGATAATGCTCCTAAACACAAACATATAATGGCCCATTGGCGTTTTAGAAGCTTTTGGCCCAATCATCATAAGATACGTTCTTGTCCCAGTTTAAATGGCCCAACAAGCCCATACCTCATGACAAAAGGTCCGAATGGATCCAAACGACCATGTTCCCAAACACAAGCACAAGTAAATAATTCTTATTAATTATACGACTAAAGTTCACATGCGAGTTTACAGGGGTGTGGACAAAGGCTCTCGCTAACGAAGGATTGCCCACAACCAGGACTCTCCACTCAAGGGTTCGAGCGACCAAGTGAGCGCACCTTTTTTATACCTTAAGGTACGTGCCAACGAGTTATGGTGTGTGACTGACTGTCAAATGGATTTCCCGTTGTAGATTCCCCAGAGGGAGGGTGGAGCGAGGCTCTCTTAAGTACCCAAGCCTCTTAGGCTCTTATCACTTGGTGACAGGAATAAACAACGAGTCCTCCAAATTAGTCCATCATAATAAGCTACAAGTACATGATTATGTAGGTTCCTTCACAGCTTTTCCTTATAGAAAGGTAGTGAATGAAGGAAGACACCAAACCATTACCTAGCCTTAAAAAGTGCCTTTGATCAGACCCCTTTTAACCCACAGTAGACACGGTTAATTAAAGCAAAAAATCACAATCATTACTAGATATTATTTCGGGGCTAATTCTCTATCCCCAGTGGAGTTGCCAGACTGTAGGACACAGAAACTGGGCGACGCATGCTGTTCCAGGCTCGCGGCCTAGTTGGGAGTACAGAATAGCCTGTGGGGGAACTAAACCGGAGAAATAATGGAGTCGGCACCCGGTGTGAACCGAGAAAATGATTTAAGGCCGCACTCACCCCTCGCAAGGGAAGACCTCAAACCGTAGGGTTCGGAATGGTCCCTTACTTATGCCACTTGTAACGAAATGATTTGTACAATAATCTAACCAAGCCTAAGCAACATATTTCCAAGGGGTAATTTACTCCTAAGTTCGCATGTATAAAATAAATCATCATAACGACAAACATACAATATCACACAATAAACTCATGACATGTTGAATCATCAAACGCGAAAAATAAATAACAACCCAAACATAAGTTGAATGCCTATTGCGAAAGTAGATAACTAAATCATGCATAGAGGAATAATGTACCAGAGGCTAAATCATGCTTGAGAAACAAGTAACATCCTAACGACCTAATCATGCTTGAACGTAATCTTGCGAACACATCAAATAGATGAATGCATGAATATAAATGGGTGATAACAACAAAAGTGTCAATAATGGAATGGCATGGTTAATTACATAATGCAAGAGAAATCACCCAAGAAGCAATCATGCATGAAATGTAATGAAAAAGACTCAGTTCAGTGTACGCGCGTTCGTGTAGCGTTCGAAAATACGTTCGAATGGTAAACAGAAGGTTCTCATTCGTGTGGCGTTTGATAACGTGTTCGAACGGGACAAGACCTGATGAAACAAAATGCATGCGCGTTCGAGTAGCATTCGTAAACGCGTTCGAACGGTAAACATAAGGTTTGCGTTCGTATAGCGTTTGATAATGCGTTCGAACGGGATAAGACCTGATGAAACAAAATGCATGGGCATTCGAGTAGCGTTTGTGAACGCGTTCGAACGGGAAATAGAAGGTTCGTATTCGTGTAGCGTTCGAGAACGCGTTCGAACGGGACAGGACCTGATGCATGATAGAAGACGCACACGAATACACAGATGCACAATGTAGGATCATGTGTGCCCGATTGAACCCATTCCCATTCAATCGAGCATACCTCGTCCGGCGCGGCAAAACATCGTGGTAAAGGTAGCCTTCGGGCATTTTCCCTCGAATAGAGGAGCTTTAATCCACCCTAGTTAGCCCATGCGCATTAGAATGTAATACATGCATAAATAGAACAATGATGTGCACAAAGTCAATGACATAACAAAAGGCGCAGCAAAACATCGTGGTAAGGTAGCCTTCAGGTATTTTCCCTCGAATAGAGGACCTTTAATCCACCCTAGTTAGTCCATGCGCACAAGAATGCAATGCATGCGTAAATAAAGCAACGATATGTAAATGGTAAATGACATAATAAAAGGCGCGGTAAAACATCGTGGTAAAGGTAGCCTTCAGGCATTTCCATCGAATAGAGGACCTTTAATCCACCCTAGTTAGCCCATGTGCATTATGTAATCGTGCATATGTCACATTCAATCAAACACACTTTTTCCGGCGTGGCAAAGCATTGTCGTAAAGGTAGTCTTTCAGACTTTTCTTCTCTCAAATAGGGAACCTTTAGGCCAACGTACTAAGCCCATGCGCATCACATCATCAATACAAACAAATAATCGTACAGAAACTAAATGGTGGAATATAATATGCGGATAATAACGAACAAGATACAAAATCAAAGTGAAACATGTGCCGTTTGCTCGAGTGGTACGTGGAGTTGTATCCCAAGTACAGACCGCACTACCGTCCATTCGGATTCGGTTACGGAATTTACGTCTGGGTTTCCATCCTATATACCACAATAGACGACACATTTTCCATTCATTTAAGGGCCACAACACACATCAAGCAACGACTCTCATGCGAAGAAAATTCAATAAATAATCAAAATATAAATGAAAAATAAATAAGGAAAAATGCCCTCAGGTATAACCTTTTATGTCGACTCTCGGAAGCAGGTTACAAGGCCGTCGGAAGGGCTAAAACTCCGTAACTTTTCTGGTTCGCTGGTTCATTTCTTTCCTCGATGTTTTCACTGCTCGAGCTACTATTTTCACTCCGTTTTACTGTATTTTCTGGTCACTGTTTTTGGTGTATTAGGGGCTATTTTTGCGGTTTCTTTTAGGGGTTTTAAAGTGCAATTTTTTTTTACTGTTTTTGGTGATTTTAGAAGCTGTTTTAGGGTGATTTTTTGGTGATCATGGGGCTGTATGGGGCTGCTATTTTCGGTGGTTATAGGGCTGTATGGGGCTGCTATTTTCAGTGGTTTAGAGGCTGTATGGGGCTGTGTATTCGGTGGTTTTAGGCAGTGCAGCGAGGGCAGTTTGTGCGTGCAAGGAAGGGGTAGTATGGAGGTGTTTTGGTCACGGTAAGGGGACTGTTTTGGTTGATGATTCTCGGCTATGGAGAGAAGAAGAAGAGAAATATTTTTTTGCTTATTATTCTTGTATTAGGCGTGAATGCTAGGCTTTTTTTTGTGTATGCGTGAATGAGAGAGAAGGGGAAGTGTTGGAATTTGGTTTCTTTTATAGACAAAGGCTAGGGCTTCTCCTATTTTGAAAAGGAAGGAATCAATTAGTGTCTTACAAGGAAAGTCTAATATTTGATTGGGGGACATGTCTTGGCTAGATTAGGAATATGATATATTTAAATTGTTTTGTTTAGGCATGAGATTTGTTTAGTTAGGAATATAATATACTTGATTGATTTTAATTAGGCATGATTTTATTTGATATTTATTTTAATTTGGTATATGATTTTTAGATTTTATTTAATTCCCCATGTGTTAAATATGCATTTTATTAATTTGGATGTGTTTCAAGTGCGCTTGGGCTTGGTGTGGGCGTGTGGCTTGGCTTTGGAGGTGGGCTTGGTGTGTGTGTGGGCTAGGTGTGTGGCTTTCGGGGGTTTTTGGGCTAAAGTACTTTAAAACGGAGGTCCAACGGGTGAGCCCGAAGCTAAACAAGCGAATAAAATTTAACAAAATCCCGATTCCCTTCCGACGTCCATTTCCCGCGACTTCCTCGACTTAAAAGGTAGTGTCTCCAAATGAGACTCATCATAGGGACTTATATGCAAAAATGTAGTGCCTACACTTCCACGCCTTATGAGAATCATTACTCTTAAATGTTCCTAGTCATAGTTTTTTGAATAATCTGGGCGTTCACAAAGCGGAGAGACTAGCATGATGATATGATCCGCCCTTAAGTGGGGTAGCTGATCTCATAGGCTACTAGCGGAGATCCGTCCGCTTGGTGTATCACATGGATGCATGAGTTGCTCGTGTCCATCGAACTGACCTCCGAAAGTTTTCATATGGAGTGTTTATCCCATGTGTCTGTGAGAACTTTCATGTATCGATTATATGACTAGTCCTTAGACTTGAGGTCTTTACAATCTTTTGTGTGGATCAAATAACTTTGACATTCTCCGTCCCCGGTTAAAAAGATCCGGTCATAAGGGTATGATTGGGTCATTTGTTGAAACACATGAAATTTGTAAAGATACAACAGAGAATCGCCACTCTCTCGGATAATATTTTCTTATAAGAGTACTATTCTAGTTCACGGGTTGATATGTGTGATCAGTGCTTGAGACTGTGGTCACAACGGAAGAATCATGTGAGATTCTTGGGTTAGCACGATTCATAACACTATCGACAGTATACCTTTGACCATATGGGTAGACACTTTCCGTATCCTAGGTCAATATGTGGGGATACAGTGAGGCGAATGACCGTATCATATGTAAATCGCATACATAATGGGTATATATATTTTTCCTTCTCATTTGGGGGCCTTGGCATGTTGCTAGATGTCAACCTTGGTCATTGAAATCGAATGACCATTTGATTGGAGGATAATTTATGTTCGATTAAATTATCACGATTCATTTCATGTACAACTTGAGGGGAACCCAAAAGGTCACACACAACAAAGTCGAAATCAATGGTTAACAGTGCACAGTACAAATATAACAGCATATATGATTGCTGTAGGAATTGTTCATAAATGGTTCAATGTGTTTAATTATTGAATAGATCATTTATGAGGTTCCATAGTGGCTTAGGGATTGGTGAATAAAGATAGGGGCACTTTGGGAATTGGAATTAAAAAAAATTACTATTCACGTGAATAGAAACATGAATAGTAAAAAAAATTTGTTATTTGTTTTGAATTCCAATGACTAAGATTAAATTAGCTTTTATCCCACATCGGATTCTTAATTAATTTTGTTGTCTTTGGAGCACTATATAAACCCAAAGAATTCTTCACAAATTTTTACACCAAAACCTTTCATATATTGGGTTTATATAAGTGAGCAACTCTAAAGTTTAAGAGTAAGCCACTGATTTTCAGGATCCTTAAGTCTAATTGACTATAAGAACCTTGAGTTAAAAGTTTTGAGGTATTTGCCTAGGCTAACACCAAGGGCAAAATACCCTTGCACTCAAGACGTAGTCTTGCCGTTGAGTTTTGGCTTTGGTGTGTGCATCTTTGGAGGCCACACACTTGGGTGGCTCTTTGGAACATGGAAGAGCTTGCTGAGTTCGAGAAAAGCTTGTATATTGGAGGGAGGACTGGAGGAGTCTTCGGTTCAAGTAAGTCTTTTTCTTTCTTTATTTTAATTAGAGTTCTTATGATAGTTAGCATGTTAGGTTTATGTTCTTTGCATGTTTTATGAGTTTTATGCTTAGAATATATAGTAACATGCCTAGGCTTGTAGAATAATCAAAACAAATGGGTCTTGGGCAAAGGGAAAGTGGCATAAAAATTTTAATTTTCCGCTGCACACTCGAGGCCGCTTCCCAACATTGTTATTCAACAACTGCAAACGATAAGGCTTAGGATGTTTAAGTAAAGTCAAACCCAGCTTGTTAACAAGTACTATGCTAGCCACATTAGTACAACAGCCCTCGTCGATAATCATACTGCATACCTTGTTTTGGACTAGGCATCTAGTATGGAATATGTTCGCTCGCTGTTATACCATATCATCCTCAACCTTGGCCTGGGTACTTAAAGCACGGCGGGTCACAAGGGACTCCCCCTTGGCTGTATACTCAAACCCTTCTTCATCAGTGGCGACCTCCAACTCGGGCACCTCCTCCAAAACATCCTCACAATCTGAAATTACCTCACCATCACCCCCATATACATGGTCCTTCTATTAGGGCACTGTGATGCTATATGGCCACTTCCCAGACATTTGAAACATTTAAGGTCTCGACTCCTATTTGGTGGGGTATCGAATTTTGGTTTAGGTTTGGTGGTGACATCTTCCCTTGGCTTTGGGGTCTCTGATCTAAACCTAGATGTGGTGCCAACCCTGTCATTATCTCCCAATTTCGGCTTCCATTATTGGTTGGACATTAATTGCCCATTAATGCAGTTTTTCGTTTGAGTTGGCATTCCACTTTCATTGCCATATGTACTATGTCCTCTAATTCCATGTAATGTTGCAATTCCACTACATTTGCAATCTCCCTATTCAGCCCACTTATAAACTGTGCCATAGTGGCCTCTCGGTCTTCCTCGACATTGGCGCAAATCATTGCAATTTCCATCTCCTTGTGGTAGTATTCGACACTCTGAAACCCCTGTGTAAGATTCTGAAGTTTATGATAGAGATCTCGATAGTAATGATTCGATAAAAACCGCTTCCTCATAACTGTTTTCAATTCGGCCCATGTAGTGATCGGGCGCTCCATATTCCTCCGAATGTTTATCATCATTTGGTCCCACCAGACAAGTGCATAATCGGTAAATTTAATAACTGCTAACTTAACCTTCTTAAGCTCGGAATAATTATGACAATAAAAAAAGGAGCTCTAGCTTACGTTCCCACTCTAGATAGGCTTCGGGGTCACTCTTGCCTTGGAAAGAAGGGATAGTCATCTTGATTTTACCCAAATCACCATCTTCCTCATTCTCATGATTCCTCCTGAACGGTCTTTCATTCCTACCTCTTCTAGGTCGAAATTCACCCATTTCTAACACCCGTGGGGTATTGTGTCTCATCGCTTGCACCTCATCTCGAACATCCCTCATCAATTCTAATACCCGCGCAAACTCTTATTGAAGCGTTGTCACAGATTTCGCCATATCCCGCAATTGGGGCTGCTATGGGGAATTGGCACTTTGACTCGGGGCTGCTCATTCTCTGGACATGTTTACTATTTTTTTTTAAACTCTGCAACTGCAACAAACGTTAGTAATAAAAAAAACGAACAATTAAAACAAAGAAAAAGACAAAATCCTCACAATTCCAATTCTCTCATGTTTGTCACTCAAAAGGCTTTTACCCGAAACTAAGCTCACCAACTCTTGCCTTTTACCACTCTTGCCCTCGGATCAGTTCTCAAAGGATTTGAACCCGCAGGAAAGAACAAACCCTTAATGTTGTCCCAAATAGCACTGTTCAGCTCAATCACAAGTACAAAATAGAGTTAGACACAAACAGAAGGGAAACATGATGCGAATACCATTTATGAGAATTGATAAAGAAAAGGCTAGTTAAATGTGATGTAAGAAGGAAAATAAAAACACTATCGATTGCAGCAAAGATGACAGCAGGTAAGCGATTACACTCAAAATTTGGAATTTTTAAACACGCACAGGTAAACTATCTCAATCATCTCGTCCTGATCAAATGCTAGGAAAAAAATGCACCTAGGCAAAATTTTTAATTTTTTTTTTTTGTTTTTTTTAATTGCCTCCCTCGGACCTCCTAAATCGTTTGGTGTTGTGGATTTGACCTGATTTCGATTACTTCCAGAATCTCACCAAGTTTTACCTACTGCCGCAAGGAGTTTAAGGCCTTAGAACCCTAGGTTATGCGAATCGCACAAACACAGTCAAGGCAAAACACAACCACAAAAAAATACGCACAAACACCGAAAGCAAAAGAAAAATGACGCACAACAGACGCAAAACAACACAGAAAACACATGAAACAAAAGAAACAAAAGTGATATAAGATAAGAAAAGAAAAACGTAGGAGAGAAAACAAACGCAGGAAAGAACAAACGAGACGATATAATGAACGAAATAAAAAAAATAAAACAGATATGTGAACTGACCTTGGAACCTTTGCTCTGATACCATATGATGAGAACCTGCCTAGAGCAGAGCCAGACAAACCCACACAAGACTGAAATCGTTCCCAAGAAAGCCAAGACAGTTCGGATAAAAAACTCTAAACCTCTGAAGAACAAACAACATAAACCTAGAGTGCTAATAGAGGCGCCACAAAGGGTTAGCAGACCTTTGATAAGCCAAAACCAGTGAGAACAAATTGAGGGTTTCTCAATGCTCACGAAAATTGATATAAAATTTTATTGAAAGAGAGTTGTTAAACATAACCAAAAGTTAGCCTTTTATAAGGAGGCTCCAACCAAAACCCTAACCCAAAAGGATAAAAGATGAAACTACCCACATGCCAACAGACGCGTATCCTAAAACTAAGCTAACTTATCCCCACGTGCAAACCCTTGCACGCTTAACCTAAATCCCAAACATAAAATAATCTAAAGAAAAAAACACTCAAACATAAATAAAGGGCCGAAATAAAATAAATGTCAAGCCCTAAATAAATTAATAACAACTGTCAAATAACTATAATAAAATTGGCCTAAGTAACTCGTTGCTCCACGGCCTGAATAAGATTCACCATCTTGGGTTCGTCCAGCTTCAAGCCCATATTCAATGAAGTAGAAGTGCGGGAATAGTCAGATACAATCTTCTGTATAAATCCATGCATAGCTTCCTGGATCTTCTTAGCTCGAGTCCTCGTGATTGGACCCTCTGGGACTTGTACTGTCGTGGTCCGTCCATCATGGGTTGCATCCTGGGCGGCTGCATCATGTGCCTCATCAATGACTTTGCCACACGTTCGAATAGTTCCGCTGCTTTCATTCCACTAAGCCCCCACGTCCTCTGCGTGTATCCAACTGTTGGATCATGCGATCAACTGCTGGATCGTGTGTGTAACCGCTGGGTAACTTACCAAATCGTGGGGGTTTCCATCAGTCTGTAAGAGACGTTGAAGGTATCTCATAACTGGCCAACCATTTTAGAGTGTCTCCTCATTTCATGATTCTTCGCTCGTTCCTTGAATCGTCCTGCATTAAGTCTTCCTGGGTCGAATTCTTCTTCGTCTTGACGCCATCCCTTTTCGTCCTTTGATACGTCGTCCCTTTTCGTCCTTCTTCGACCCATTCGTCCTAAGGAGATATTTCTGCTAACAACAATCAAAGTGTAAGTCAAGTAATCAAGTTATTTTTACCTTGAATACAAGGTTAAATGAAAAAAATAAAGATAGCAATATTTTTTAAAATCACTAAAAGTAAATCATATTGAGCATCAAGCACTAAAAACAAAGAAAATGTTAGTCGATTTGTAAAACATAATGATAATACACAGAAGTTTATTTACTTCAAAGACAGTTTAAACACAGACCTAATATATTCCGTCCCCATTACATTTTAATCCTGGTTCCGCCACTTGAAGTAATCCATACCTCACATTGAAAGGAAAAGCATCTGACTCTTTTCAGATTCTGTTCATTAATTTAGCCGAAAGGTCGGTGAATGGAGAATCAAAAAGATGCATTTCACTTCGTTAGAAAAAGGATATCTTCTTTATGATATTGCTTTGCATCTTGTTAGTCCACTTGCCTCAAGTTTTTATGAACATTCCCAGAAGTTTCACATCACTACTTGTGGAATATAAAATGAGATTTTAGCACCAATTCTTATTGTAAAATGGCTATAAGAGGAATCTACAATTTCGATATATAAAGCCATGCGACTGCTATATCACAAGTCATCCCAGCATTTTGTATATCTTCCTTGCGTTGCAAGGTATTAGAGCATTTTTTTTGAAATGTCGAAAGTGAGTTTCCTCAATTTCTATCATGGCCTTTCAAGAAAGCCCTCTGTAAAATCACCCCTATTGAGCATGGAAAGGAAAAATTATAGCTTGCCAAGATCCTCAAGGTTAAGTTTAGAAGAGATGAGACGGGTTTTCGACAAATTTGACACCAACAAAGATGGAAAGATCTCTCAGGAAGAGTACAAATCAACTTTGAGTGTTCTCGGAAAGGGAATTGCAAAAGCTGAGGTGGCCAAGTCCTTTAATTTCATTGATGCTGACAAAGATGGGTTCATTGACTTCAAAGAGTTCATTGAAATGATGAACAACATGGGGGATGGAGTAAAGAAAAATGATATCCAAGGAGCGTTTCAACTGTTTGATTTGAATGGTGATAAAAAGATAAGTGCTGAAGAGTTGATGGAGGTGTTGAGGAAGATGGGGGATAGATGCAGCTTGGATTCTTGCCGGAAAATGATCCGAGGAGTGGATGCTGATGGGGATGGTCTTATTGACATGGATGAATTTATGACCATGATGAGTAGCAACATGAAAGTGACTTGATGCTTTTGTGTTTAAATGCTCCTGTGAATTAATCAGCACCCTATTAAGTATCCTGCAATGTGTTTTCCTCTAATAATAATTTACTTCGCTTTTATAAATTTTGTGTTTGTTCTGAGGACTCTATTATTAAACAACCTATAAACTAAAAGTTGAAATCTGCCAATTTTTTCGCCAGACAGTAAACACATAAAGGGAAATTGGGTATTGCAACCACAAGAGATGATAGGATCCGTCCCGACCATCAGTATGTAATCGAAGGCACTGTAATCTAAATATATGTTGTCTCGTACTCATATTTAAAATTCACATTTTCACGAAATATGCTAATAAATACAATTTGTCGACTAGAGAGAAATACGTCAATTCATATTGAAATAATGTGTTTTCGAGTCAGCATACATCAGATAATATCTGCAATATTGAACAATTATAAAATCATATATGTTGACGGCTGATTTTCGTTCTAGGGGTAAATCGATAAACTCACTCCTCCAACAATCCTCCCTCAACTCTGAATTTGTTTGGCTTGGGGACCAAATGCAAATTTAGCAAAACAATGAGAAAACACACAAAATAGACAAAGGGTTTAACGTAGTTTAGCGGAATGGATCCAACCTACATCCATTGGCACAAAAGAAAAAGAAGTTTTATAACGTGGTCGGGTATGACCGACCTGCACTAGCTCTTGCCTACAATAAGCTTTTGCTCCCTTTTTACCAGTTGTACAATAAAATTAGCTAACCTCTTACAATGAATTCTCCATCCCTTTATATACTAGGGAAAATTCTACTGTTCCACCGCCTATGACATCAGCCCATGTCATATGTCATCATTACAGTAGCAACTCTCCCTACCTTCGCACAATTTGGCCAATCAGAACACTTCATTTTTTCTGTCTCTGCACTGACCTATAGTGGCTCTACTCTGCCACCTACCTGTCACTATAACGGCCTATGGCTGCTCTGCTCTGCCACCTATCTGTCACTGCACCGGCCTATGACGGCTGGCATAAGCTACTTTTGATGAGAATCGTTGTGTAGGCACTGCATTTTTGCATGAAGCCCGATGATGAGCCTCGTATGGAGGCACTACCTAAAATGTTACTAAGTCGCGGGAAAGGAACGCTGGAAGGAAAGAAAACCTCCAAAGTTAGCACCTCACTGGATTCAGACTCACTAGCCCGCCTCGGATTCGCTCAGTCAGTTTCTATTTCAAACCTTAGCCTCGGCCCAGAACCCCTGCAATTCATGTCATACACGCCCACACCACACAAAGCCCATACAACCCAACACCAAGCCCATGCACGCCCAAGCCTTCCCAAATAAAAGAAATCTCATGCAAAACACATGTCAAAAATCCCTCAAATCACCTTCCAATTTAACAAGATATGAAATCCCATCCTCACCAAATTTAGAGATTTTGTTCCCTAAATAAATTAGGAAAATATCTCCCATATTTATTTGATTTATTTCCATGATTAGGAGATCCCTTGGCATTATAAAAAGACAACAAAACCTAAGGCTTGGGGGGACACTTTTTGGAGACATACACGGCAACTTGAGACAAATAAAAAAAAAAAAAAACCCTAAGCTATCCTCTTCTTTTCTTCTTGAAGGACTTGGACGGCGCACACACACCTTGAGGGCACACACGGAAAAATCACAAAAAACCTAGACTCTCCTCTTAAGCTTCACGGCACACACACCTTTAGGGACACACGACATCAACAAGAAAAAAACAAGGACACAAGGCATCAACAAGAAAAAAAAAAACAAAGACACACGACATCAACAAGAAAAAAAACAAAGACACACACAAGCAACAAACCTTAAGTCAACCAGCAGCCCCTGACCGAAACACACAAGCAACAAACCTTAAGTCAACCATCAGTCCCAAAACTAGCCCAAAAACAACTAAAAAATAGCAGCCCAAAAATAGAAAAAACAGCAGCCTAAAAATAGCAAAACGACGAGCAGAAACAGCGAAACAGTTAATCAGCAAATCAGAAAAACAGCAAGCTTTAATCCTTCCGGCGACGGCCTAACGTACTTCCAATAAAGCAACTTAAAAGGTAAGACCTGAGGGCACCCTATTTATTATTATAGTTCTGGACACAACATGTCTGGCTGGACGTGAAATACGTTCAGCCGGGTATGCGAAGTCCTACATTAAAGACGGCCAAATTTCTGGTCACATTATTTTTTTTCTTCTCCGGCATTTTACTAATATTTTTTTATCTATTCGGTCATTTATCTTATTTATTTATTTATTTATTCACCCTTATTTATTATTTCGCATTTATTTCGTTATTTATTTTTTATTTAGTGCTATTTATCTTTTTTTTATTTATTCGCTCTTATTGTCATTTTAATATTCCGCCTTTATTTTTTGCTATATTATTTCGCATCTACTTTCATGTCTGTTTACATTGCATTAATAATTGTGTGTGTTATCACTTGCGGTATATCGGATGAAAACCAAGACATAAATTCTGTAGCCGAATCCGAATGGACGGTAGTGCGGTCTGTACTTGGGATATAACTCCACATACCACTCGGGAAATTCTCATATATGCATGATTAACCCCCTTTTGTTTACTATTTATTTATTGATGCTTTTCCGCTTTTGAATTGTTTATTATGCTTTTTGTTATCGCACTTTGTATTTCTTAATTTAATTTGCTTTTATTTATATTCATGTTTATAGGTGTGCAAATTTGTGTGTTTATTTGAATTATCTTGCATGAACTGCATACGACTTGGCTATACCATTGTGTGAACCCGTCAATTATACTGGCATAAGTAAGGGACCATTCTAAACCCAATGGTTTGAGGTCTTCCCTTGCGAGGGGTGAGTGCGGCCTTAAATCTTTTCCGAGTTCACACTAGGTGGCGACTCATTTATTCTCCGGTTTAGTCCCCCGCGGGCTACTCCGTACTCTCTACGGGCTGCGACCCCAATAGTGTCATGGTCACCGAACATCATAGGGATAGCGATAAACCCCGCTTCGCTCCTACACGTTACTTTTCTCATACGAGAGCTCAAGATACAGCAAATCACTCCCTGGTCCCTAAGCTGGTGTGCCGAGCCGAATAACCACCTCGGGCATAAGTGCTTTGTTGAATCTAATATCTTCTCATCAGGTCGGGTATGATTTGCTGAGCCGATCCTCATTATGACACGAGGCTTTGAATGTCGAGCTGCTCTAAGAGTCTGATGTTAGGGCGATCTGACATGACCACCTTGGACCTGACCACCTCGGACCTAACCACCTCGGACCTAACCACCATGGACCTGACCACCTTGGACCTGACCACCTTGGACCTGACCACCTTGGACCTGACCACCTTGGACCTGACCATCTTAGACCTGACCACCTCAGTCCTGACCACCTCGTGTCAATCTTCCAATCTATCCCCAAGTTTCGCTCCGGGTCGCCTCTCTGTGCCTCGGGCTCAGGTCATGATCACTTCTAGGAATCACCTCGGATTCAGGCCCATCTGTCTGACTTCTCATCCTCACAAGGACCTTGGGCTTTTACCTTATCAAGTGTAAAACCCGCTGTAGACACTGCATTTTTGCATAAGGCCCGATGATGAGCCTCGTATGGAGTAACTACCCGATAAGTTACGGAAGTCGCGGGAAACGGACGTCAGAAGGGAAAATTAAAAAATAAATACCTCGCCAGATTTAATTCATTTTCTTATCCTCAGGTTCGCTCGATTAGTCTTTGTTTTAACAGTTAGACACAACCCACACACCACCAACCCACACGCCTAAACCCATCTAAAGCCACACGCCCAAGCCCAAAGAACCAAGCCACAAGCCCAATCCAAAATAATTAAAACATTTAAAACACATGTCTAAATTAAATCAAATCCAATTAAATTAAAACAAATCAAATCAAATCAAAATAAATCACATGCCTAAATTAAATAAATCAAATCAAATCTCCTAAATCGTTTTTCATAAATTAAATTAAATCACCTTCCTAAATTGAATAAATCATTTCCTTATAACAAACTAATTAAATATTCCCCATTATTACACAATCTTTGTTTCCTACCCATACAAGGAAAACCCTAGCCTACTCTTATAAAAAGACATACAAACCAAACCTTTAAGAGGCTAGAGCTCATTCACCACATCCATGCCCTAACTCTCTTCCCTTCTTCTCTCATTCTTCTCTCCACTCACAACTACCGGCCTCTTTCTCTCATTAATAATAAACAAACCAAATAACCCCTACCAGCAGCCATCACGTCCTCTCTCCACCGATCAAACAACAAAAAAATAAAGCAATAAACCCTTCACAAAAGCAGCCTTCACACCTCTTCTCTCTCTCGACAAACATTGCTGTTTGGACAAGGCAGACATGAAGGAATTTAAGATGAGCAAGGCTCAGACTTCAAATATGTTTGTTATAATATGTTCACTACTAGTATTGAAATTGGATTTTAGATACTTAGTGTGGTACATAAATATGTACTGATGTTCAGAATCTGCTATGAGCAGGATACTGACTTCAGTTGAGATTAATCTGCGAATCGAAAACGGGACGAAAGTCTCTGTTTCAACCGTAGATACCTAAGTTTAGGAACTACCCTTGGGGTGTGTACCTAAATTTAGAAACTGTTTTAATGTAACTAGTTTGACTAGAAATATTATCTCTATATCAGTGTTTAATCCGTTGCAGATTTACCTTTATATTCTAGAACACTAAAGTGTTTTATTATATAAAGATTATATTGAGATAAACACATTTGATGTGAAATAACAGCATTTATATTTTGAATATAAATAAATCTCAAGAGTATAACATGACAAATAAATAGCTCAAACTGATTTGATCAAAAGAAACTAATTGTGGCATTGTTGTCTGGGACACAATTAAACAAGAATCGTATATCCACACTTTTGAAGAGTGGGTACTAGGACATATTTGATCCTATTCAAATAAAGTCTACGAATCTAGTTTATTGGGCAAAGTGGTAAAAGTGAAAATGACACTGATTTGTTAGCCCTAGTTCATAGTGAAGCAAGTGGGCCCATGTCTAGCTAGGCTAGAGATAAATATGAATATTTCGTGACCTTTACGGATGTGGCATCGCGTTATGGTTATGTGTTTCTTTTGAAGAACACAAATCGGAAACTTTTACAGTTTCGACACGAAATAGACAAACAGATCGGCAAAAGTATTAAACCGTGATGGTAAGACCGTAATGGAAAATACTTAAGCAATAAGTTTCTAATATACTTGAAAGAGTATAGTATTTTTTCAATGAGGACTCCTCCCGGAACACGTCAATTTGACGGTGTGCCCGAACTAAGATAAACCGAATTATGTTAGACATGATAAGGCTAATCATGAGTCGCTCTGAGCTACCATTTCCTTCAACGGATACGCTTTAACAGTGCAAGAACTTATTTAGAATAAGGTTCCATAAAATCTGTTAGACAGACTTCATATTAGATATGAACAGGAAAGAAACCAGGTTTCTCATTCCTAAATATTTGGGTATGCTAGGCATATGTTTGGATGATACCAAACTAAAACCCAAATTGGATAAATGCCAAATTGTAGGTTATCCTAGGGATACCAAAGTATAGTACTTATACAACTCACAAGAGAACAATTTAATTGTTGCTCACCATGCGGTTTTCCTAAGAGGAATACTTATATGCAGTGATAAGTGGGAGGATAGTAAAACTCGATGAAAATCGGAGTAATACTATTCCAGGCACCAGATCCTTAATGGACATAAATAGTTAATCAAGGATGAAACTATACCATTAATCTTCGAATACACAAGAACCGCGTAGGTCGGAGAGAGTCAGAAAACAACCTGGGGTATGAGTTTCTGTTCTCACCTCATAAAGATGTTAATCTTTTGAGGTATACCAACTGACTACGTATGAGGAAGTGATACAAGGTATCGACTCCCTATTATGGCAAAGTGCCATGATATCCGAATTATATTCCATGTATATCAACAAGTTTGGATACTAGTTGATGCACCGCAAGGCATTGTGCCTAATGGTACTATATAAGTCTTCAAGGAAGACATACATGGATGGCAACAAACCAACGTATAAAGCTAGGCTTTTAGCGAAAAGGCATCGTTATCAACATTGTGTTGATTACGATTCAGCCTTTTATCTCTTACCACGGTAAATCCATATGGATAATGCTTGCTAATGCTGTATGTTTCATTTATGAAATATGTCAGCTGAACGGAAAAATCGCTTTCCTTAAACGGAAACCTTTCAGATGATGTTTACAACATCTTATCGGTTTTGTCTTACCAAAACTAGCAAACAAGGTTTGCAGGTTATTTGATCCATGTTTGGGTTGAAGAAAGCATCAGGTTCTTGGAATTATCGTTTTTGATGTAATCATAATGGTCTATGATTTAATTCAAAATGAAATGATTCTTGTGTATAAAAGGAAGTTAGTGGGAGCGCACTAATAGTGGTTGTCCTATAAATAATGATAATATGTCATTTCTTGGAAAATATATTCCCATAATACAATTGGTGAAAGCTTGGCTTTCGAGAAAATTTTCCGTAGAATTCTTTGGAGAAAAACCTTTATTCTAGGAATAAAGATCTATTGGGATAGATTTAAAGTTGTTAATACTCTCCGAGAACTCGTACATTGAAAAATGTACGCGACATGGTGTCTCATACGCTTTGAGCATATGAATTCACAAACAGGCCAATCCAAGTGATAGTCACTGAATTGATATTAAGAACATCCATTAGTATCTTAGAGATCTAAGGATGCTGTCTTAATCTATGGAGAAGGAAAACTTGAAGTGATTGGGATCACTACTGCAAGTTTCATAACCGATATAAACGATTACAAGTCGTAAACGGTACTATACAGTTTGAATAACGGAACAGTGAGCTGGAAATCTTCCAAGCAAGATACTGTTACTGAATAAATAACTAATGCGGGTTATTACTGCAGCTAAGGCAGCAATAGAAGCCATTTGGGTCGATAATAAATCTAATTAGATTAGATATAGTTCTATTAGCAGCTGAGCTAGGCTACAGCACAGGCTAGAGAATTAATGGTCTCATCAACGATCCAGATATATAGTTCGATATTCATCTGATTCGTTCGGATTATACATCGTGGCGATGTGATGATCGTATAAATCGCATCAGACGATAATCATGCAAATCCACTGACGAAAACCTTTTCTCAGTAGTTTGAGCCAACCGTACATAGTTCGGGTGTCAGACACTCGAGTGACTGGCTATAGGATCACCAAGATGTATAAATGATAGAAGGTCCATATGATTAGTTCCTGGATTGAGAATGATATGAGACAGTATCTGTCCACGAAGGATAAATCATTAAATATCCCTAGTCAGAGTATTATCGAGATTGGACATCGACAATACGTAAAAGCCTAGTATTACACTTGTGTGCGTTTGTGAGGGCACAACGTCATAGTTCTCATATATTTGGGTATAGGATACCTATGCAATTGTAATAGGAGGTTGTGTTTTACTGATGGTATGGGAAACAGCTTCGCTCTGGATAGACCCCCTCGAAATTCCATTGGTAGTATGACTATGTGTCTATGGAAGTCCGAAATCAGGGTAGGTGTATTTGGTCTTAACCTGAGACTTGCACCGCTAATACTTGCGACAATCAATATACTTTGGTTTTGGTCGTTCAGGGCTTTAACAGGTTCTGTGTACGCCTCTGCTGGGTATATTGAGAATCGTAGTGTGTTGGGTGTGATGTCAAGATGGAAGTATCACTCCAGTCATATGGAGATGATGGTCACGTAGGATACGGTACTGGTTCTCTTATGTACTGCAGTCATCGGGATAAAATGACAAGGTCATGTTTATCCGATTATAGACAATAGTTACCAGAGATCTGATATGTGCTTCGTACGGGGCAGACATAATTCCAGCCTCAGACCTAGCACGTAATCATCAGATATTGGATCGAAATACGCAATACTACGTATACTACGCCTGATATAGATCGCTTATTCCTGTAAGCATATTTCTGGAGAATTGGGTAGGCATGGCGCTTTGCTATAAGCCAACCTTGTCTTGTAAATCGGTATAAACGTAGTACTTGGTACTTACGTGTTCAGATAGTCCGACGACCGTATTTACTGTCAACATATCTGGCGATCTCATGGGTCGCTTCCCAAAGATTCACCGATGACGTATTACTCGCACTTCATTAATCTGGGATTAATTAGATGAGAGAGAAAATTAATCTGGGATGAATTAATCGATTAATTTGGAATTAATCGATTAATTAATATATTCGATATATTAAACGAAATTAGATTTCGACGCTGAATTAAAATTAGATTTTAATTCGGGCGAACAAATTAATTTAGAATTAATTCTTTAGCGATGTGAATAGTGATTTCGCTAGGCATAATCATTTAATTACGTTGGAACGGAAAATTCGTTCATTTGGAATTAGCGAACCCGAGCCCGGGATTGTTTGCGAGCGCATTCGCATTTCGAATTCAAGTGCGGCACATAAGTCAAATCAAGCGTCAAATCGCTAGTCGCATCTAGCTTCACATCATTCGTCAATCAAGTGATAGATGTCTTTCATTTTGAGTGATTGACACCAGTCACTATTCATTGATTGATGTAATTTGATGGGAGTTTTTGGCATAGTTGCCTTTGGCTTTTAAGAATTGAAAAATGGTATATGTTAATTGATTTTGGAAATTAATAAAACCTTACACATTTTCCATTTCTCTCTCTTATTTTCACGGTTTGGAGCCAATAAATTCCCTCTCTCTCTCACGCCATTTCTCTTCTGTTTCTGCTGCTAAAAACCGAGAATGTGAAGGAGAAATTGGATGATGATTTTGTGGTAAAATCATCAAGTGCTAGCACACAATAGGAGTCATACAAAGGTGATAGGGAACTCACTTCATGAGCTTCGAATCACCTTGATAAGCTTGGAGCTTGGAGCTTGGAGCATCAATGGAGGATCACACATGGCCGAATCTTGGAGATCCATTACAGTCCACTGCCTAGCTTGGAGGAGGCAGAAAACGACTTTTTTTGTTGACTTCTGCATCTCTCAACCGATCGATGTGAGTATTCCGCAACTCCCTCGTTGTATTCGCACATGTGTTTTCTTGCTTGTTATTTGATCTTGGGATGCTTAGAAAATTCCAACAATGGTATCAGAGCGATTGAAAAACATGAAATTTGATTAGGGCTTAAAATTTGGGTAAAATGAATTTGAGCATGATTTAATGAAATTGGATGAATTAGTATGATTAAATGTGTTTAAATGATGATTGATTGGATCAATTTGATGAAAAATTGTTTGGAACAAATTTCCCCAAATTTCTTGGCTTGGCCGAATGGTACCTTAAATTGTGGTCTTGGTGATTTTTATTTTTTGATTCATTGGATGCCTTGAAAAACATTGGGAATGATGATTTAATGTTTAATTGAATTCAATTGGATTGGATATAAAAATTGGACATATAAATCCCCATTGCCGAGAGCACTTTGAGCATGTTTGGGTTTGATTTTTTGATCAAAATGTGTTGGACACTAATTGACGTAATTGAGCATGATTAATTAGGCTAATTGATGTTTTAGAAATGTTAATTGGGTAATGAATGTGTAATACACTTTAGGTAATTAAATTGTGAAATTGGATTTTGTAATTTAATTGAATTGGGCTAATTTTGGAAATTGGGCTTGTAATGTTGTTATTGGGCTTATTGGGCTTGGTTGTACCAAGTTAGGTTTAGGCTAAATTGGTTGGATCCAATTGGGCCCAAAACCGCCTCCATAAAGCCCAAATGCGACTAATGGACCTTTAAAGTTTAATTGGGCCTAATGGGCCTAAATTGATTTCTAGGCTTATGGGGTTACTCCTTGATTGGACTTTGGTTATTGGGTTTGACCCGAGTTGACCAAAAGTCCACTCCTTAAAGAAATTAATTAAAAGCCCATTGGAATTTAATTAAATTAACGTTGGACGTTAATCGGCCTTTGAGACCCGTAGCGATTAAATTTGGAATTTAAGTCGTAAAGGTTTATAATAAAGTGTAGTATTTAATTTGGAATTAAATAGTGAATTAGTATTAAATAAAAATTGAATTGGATTTAATTTTGTAGTTTAATTTAATTCAAGAATTCGTACTTTAAGTACTTATTCGCAAGACGAGTTTGACTCGAGCAAAATCAAATCGTTGTTTGAACATTGGATGGTCATTAATTATCAGATTAATTAATTTGATTAAATTGATTGATAACATGCTTGTGTGAATACATGGTTGCGATGCATGAATAATGTATATCAGATAAATATTAGTTGGGTGGGGCAATTTTAGAAATTGTTGTAATAAATTTGGAATTTATTAATTGGACCTGCGTGTCCAGCCTTATTACCTCCTTATTCTTTGTATTCTCTTCTCACCTATTCCCCTCAACGTAAATGAGGTTTCTTTAGAAGTGTAGTGTAACGAGTAGAAGTAATACATCTGCTAGCGAGAGAGAGAAATGGAGAGATTTGATCTAGGATCAATGTGTAAAGTATCCATCCGCATATCATTATTATTTTATTATACGCGCTTTATTATGTATTTAGAATGCATGTTTAAGGGCGTATGATGATGAGACCTTAACAAATATAATAAATTGGTTGCCAATTTGCACACGAAAAACCGTCACAAAATATTAAGTGTTTTTCCTTCCATTGATTGATTCTTACTCAAGATCTAAGACTGGCATTGGCTTGTTGGCCAAAGTCAAGGCATTTGTCTATCGAGGATATGTTTGAATCACGAGAGCTTTGTTCTATATTAGTGTCTTGTCCAAGTTGTGGTTTGTTGGCCAAAGTCAAGACCACTTCTTGTCCATCGACATTGATTACGAAGCTTTCCATGGTCAATGGGTCACGCTTAACTGGGATCACTAAGTTTGTTGTGCCAAAGTCAAGGCTTAGTTGATTCAGAGGAAAAAGGTTAGGTAATACATTGGATGTATTGGCATAAATAAGATATTTGTTTCGGACTTGGAAGTTCCCTTACTGGATCTAGGAACTGGATTGGATCCAATTGATCTTAGAGATCTACCTAGTTAATTATCATACAATTTGTTGGCCAAAGTCAAGATTGTGTGATATTTAACGGGATCCTAGCCCGCTAGGAAACACGGTTTCCCGAGTACTTGACAGAGGGTTAGATGCTCGCTGAAAAATAGTGGGAGGCAAAAATTGAATTTGCAATATTCGTTTAATTACTTACCATACGCGCTCAAATCAAATATCATTCGTCAAATAAATTAAATGTTAGTTGGACTAATATTTAAACGTTGTTTTAATTAACAGTTGGACTGTATTCAAACAAATAAATTATAGTTGATTAAATAGTTGGACTATAATAATCAATATATAAATAGTACCGAAATCGTTGATTAAATAGTTGGACTATTAGAATCAAGATAAAATTGAAAGATTGACATTTAAAACATAATCCTAGGGAAAATGTATTTAAATGGTTTAATTTTCAAATTGGGAATAAAATTTCAGGATGGTCCTGGAAATTAATAAGTTACTTTATTTGATAAAATAACATATTATGCCTAACCCCGGATTTAAGCAAATAGTAGAGCATGGTCTTTGGGAGATTCATGTGATGATAACTTTAGTGCTTAATCCATTAAGCTTGTCACAGTAGACTCCTTAATTTCTTAATCAGAACTAAGGATTAGATCCTTAAAGTATGATAATGAAATTGAAGGATCTTCATAGATCTATTTTAGATCTTAGAAGTACTAAATTGCAATAATAACTCTTGGAGAGTTAATGACTATTCTCAATGAGACAAAGTCAAAGTTTGCAATTAGACAAGTAGCGCTAGTCGCACCTTACTTCGATATTCTAGAAACCTGAGGCTAGGCCAAAGGCTTCTGGAATGTGGAAAAGGACAAAGACAAAATCATTATATAATCTTATGGGAAGATAAAGGACATATCCCAAAATGTCTGCCTAAATTGTGGCAAATGGAATCGCGGAAGCGTGACTGCCGTTTGGACAAGGCAGACATGAAGGAATTTAAGATGAGCAAGGCTCAGACTTCAAATATGTTTGTCATAATATGTTCACTACTAGTATTGAAATTGGATTTTAGATACTTAGTGTGGTACATAAATATGTACTGATGTTCAGAATCTGCTATGAGCAGGATACTGACTTCAGTTGAGATTAATCTGCGAATCGGAAACGGGACGAAAGTCTCTGTTTCAACCGTAGATACCTAAGTTTAGGAACTACCATTCGGGTGTGTACCTAAATTTAGAAACAGTTAAAATGTAACTAGTTTGACTAGAAACATTATCTCTATATCAGTGTTTAATCCGTTGCGGATTTACCTTTATATTCTAGAACACTAAAGTGTTTTATTATATAAATATGATATTGAGATAAACACATTTGATGTGAAATAACAGCATTTATATTTTGAATATAAATAAATCTCAAAAGTATAACATTTCAAACAAATAGCTCAAACTGATTTGATCAGAAGAAACTAATTGTGGCATTGTTGTCTGGGACACAATTAAACAAGAATCGTATATCCACACTTTTGAAGAGTGGGTACTATGACATATTTGATCCTATTCAAATAAAGTCTATGAATCTAGTTTATTGGGCAAAGTGCCTAAAACACTATTTACTTGGTAAAAGTGAAAATGCCAGCGATCAGTTAGCCCTAGATCATAGTGAAGCAAGTGGGCCCATGTCTAGCTAGGCTAGAGATGAATATGAATAATTTTTTACCTTTACGGATGTCGCATCGCGTTATGGTTATGTGTTTCTTTTGAAGAACATAAATCAGAAACTTTTACAGTTTCGACACGAAATAGACAAACATATCGGCTAAAGTATTAAACCGTCACGGTAAGACCGTAATGGAAAATACTTAAGCAATAAGTTTCTAATATACTTGAAAGAGTATAGTATTCTTTCAATGAGGACTCCTCCCGGAACACGTCAATTTGACGGTGTGTCCGAACTGAGATAAACCGAATTATGTTAGACATGATAAGGCTAATCATGAGTCGCTCTGAGCTACCATTTCCTTCAACGGATACGCTTTAACAGTGCAAGAACTTATTTAGAATAAGGTTCCATAAAATCTGTTAGACATACTTCATATTAGATATGAACAGGAAAGAAACCAGGTTTCTCATTCCTAAATATTTGGGTATGCTAGGCATATGTTTGGATGATACCAAACTAAAACCCAAATTGGATAAATGCCAAATTGTAGGTTATCCTAGGGATACCAAAGTATAGTACTTATACAACTCACAAGAGAACAATTTAATTGTTGCTCACCATGCGGTTTTCCTAAGAGGAATACCTATATGCAGTGATAAGTGGGAGGATAGTAAAACTCGATGAAAATCGGAGTAATACTATTCCAGGCACCAGATCCTTAATGGAACATAAATAGTTAATCAAGGATGAAACTATACCATTAATCTTCGAATACACAAGAACCGCATAGGTCAGAGAGAGTCAGAAAACAACCTGGGGTATGAGTTTCTTTTCTCACCTCATAAAGATGTTAATCTTTTGAGGTATACCAACTGACTACGTATGAGGAATTGATACAAGGTATCGACTCCCTATTATGGCAAAGTGCCATGATATCCGAATTGGATTCCATGTATATCAACAAGTTTGGATACTAGTTGATGTACCGCAAGGCATTGTGCCTAATGGTACTATATAAGTCTTCAAGGAAGACATACATGGATGGCAACAAACCAACGTATAAAGCTAGGCTTTTAGCGAAAAGGCATCGTTATCAACATTGTGTTGATTACGATTCAACCTTTTATCTGTTGCCATGGTAAATCCATTTGGATAATGCTTGCTAATGCTGCATGTTTCATTTATGAAATATGTCAGCTTAACGGGAAAATCGCTTTCCTTAAACGGAAACCTTTCAGAGGATGTTTACAACATCATGTTGGTTTTGTCGTACCAAAACTAGCAAACAAGGTTTGCAAGTTATTTGATCCATGTTTGGGTTGAAGCAAGCATTAGGTTCTTGGAATTATCGTTTTTGATGTAATCATAATGGTCTATGATTAATTCAAAACGAAATGATTCTTGTGTGTATAAGAAGGTTAGTGGGAGCGCACTGATAGTGGCTATCCTATAAATAATGATAATATGTTATTTCTTGGAAATGATATTCCCATAATACAATTGGTGAAAGCTTGGCTTTCGAGAAAATTCTTCGTAGAATTCTTTGGAGAAACAACCTTTATTCTAGGAATAAAGATCTACTGGGATAGATTTAAAGTTGTCAATACTCTCCGACAACTCGTACATTGAAAAATATACGCGACCTGGTGTCTCATACGCTTTAAGCATATGAATTCACAAACAGGCCAACCCAAGTGATAGTCACTCAATTGATATTAAGAACATCCAACAGTATCTTAGAGATCTAAGGATGCTGTCTTAATCTATGGAGAAGGAAAACTTGAAGTGACTGGGATCACTACTGTAAATTTCCTAACCGATATAAACAACTACAAGTCGTAAACGGTACTATACAGTTTGAATAACGAAACAGTGAGCTGGAAATCTTCCAAGCAAGATACTGTTACCGAATAAATAACTAATGTGGGTTATTGCTGCAGCTGAGGCAGCAATAGAAGCCATTTGGGTCGATAACAAATCTAATTAGATTAGATATAGTTCTATTAGTAGATGAGCTAGGCTACAGCGCAGGCTAGAGAATTAATGGTCTCATCAACGATCCAGATATATAGTTCGATATTCATCTGATTCGTTCAGATCATACATCGTGGCGATGTGATGATCGTATAAATCGCATCAGACGATAATCATGCAAATCCGCTGACGAAAACCTTTTCTCAGCAGTTTGAGCCAACCGTACATAGTTCGGGTGTCAGACACTCGAGTGACTGGCTATAGGCCAAGTGGGAGATTGTTGGACAATTATGACCCGTAACTTCACTATTTGAACAGATCATGGTGTTGTTGTACAAATTAACTATGTGACAAATGAGATTACTCTCTTATCATTTGTTATTAGATCACTAAGATGTATAAATGATAGGAGGTCCATATGATTAGTTCCTGGATTGAGAATGATATGAGACAGTATCAGTCCACGAAGGATAAATCATTAAATATCCTTAGTCAGAGTATTATCGAGATTGGACATCGATAATGCGTAAAAGACTAGTATTACACTTATGCGCGTTTGTGAGGACACAACGTCATAGTTCTCATATATTTGGGTATATGATACTCATGCAAGTGTAATAGGAGGTTGCGTTTTACCGATGGTACGGGAAACATCTTCGCTCTGGATAGACCCCATCGAAATTCCATTGGTAGTATGACTATGTGTCTATGGAAGTCCGAAATCAGGGTAGGTGTATTGGTCTAACCTGAGACTTGCACCGCTAATACTTGCGACAATCAATATACTTTGGTTTTGGTCATCCAGGGCTTTAACAGGTTCTGTGTACGCCTCTGCTGGGTATATTGAGAATCGTAGTGGTTTGGGTGTGATGTCAAGACGGAAGTATCACTCCAGTCATATGGAGATGATGGTCACGTAGGATACGGTACTGGTTCTCTTATGTACTGCAGTCATCGAGATAAAATGACAAGGTCATGTTTATCCGATTATAAAAACTAGTTACCAGAGATCCGATATGTGCTTCGTACGAGGCAGACACAATTCCAGCCTCAGACCTAGCACGTGATCATCAGAGACTGGATCGAAATACGCAATACTACGTATACTACGCCTGATATAGATCGCTTATTCCTGTAAGCATATTTCTGGAGAATTGGGTAGGCATGGCGCTTTGCTAAAAGCCAACCTTGTCTTGTAAATCGGTATAAACGTAGTACTTGGTACTTACGTGTTCGGATAGTCCGACGACCGTGTTTACTGCCAACATATCCGGGGATCTCATGGGTCGCTTCCCGAAGATTCACTGATGACGTATTACACGCACTTAATTAATCTGGGATTAATTAGATAAGAGAGAAAATTAATCTGGGATTAATTACGGAGATATTTTATCTGGGATAAAATATCAATTAAAGAGAGATAACGATTAATTTGGAATTAATCGACTAATTAATATATTCGATATATTAAACGAAATTAGATTTCGACTCGGAATTAAAATTAGATTTTAATTCGGGCGAACAAATTAATTTAGAATTAATTCATTAGCGACGTGAATAGTGATTTCGCAAGGCATAATCATTTAATTACGTCGCAACAGAAAATTCGTTAATTTGGAATTAGCGAACCCGAGCCCGGGATTGTTTGCGAGCGCATTCACTTTTCGAATTCGAGTGCGTCACGCAAGTCAAATCAAGCGTCAAATCGCTAGTCGCATCTAGCGTCACATCATTCGTCAAGCAAGTGATATATGTCTTTCATTTTGAGTGATTGACACCAGTCACTATTCATTGATTGATGTAAGTTGATGGGAGTTGTTGGCATAGTTGCCTTTGACTTTTAAGAAATTGAAAAATGGTATATGTTAATTGATTTTGGAAATTAATAAAACAGTACACATTTTCCATTTCTCTCTCTTGTTTTTCATGGTTTGGAGCCAAGAAATTCCCTCTCTCTCTCACGCCATTTCTCTTATGTTTCTGCTGCTAAACACCGAGAATGTGAAGGAGAAATTGGATGATGATTTTGTGGCAAAATCATCAAGTGCTAGCACACAATAGGAGCCATACAAAAGGTGATAGGGAACTCACTTCATGAGCTTGGAATCACCTTGATAAGCTTGGAGCTTGGAGCATCAATGGAGGATCACACATGGCCGAATCTTGGAGATCCATTACAGCCCACTGCCGAGCTTGGAGGAGGCAGAAAACGACTTTTTTTGTTGACTCCCGCATCTCTCAACCGATCGATGTGAGTATTCCGCAACTCCCTAGTTGTATTCGCACATGTGTTTTCTTGCTTGTTATTTGATCTTGGGATGATTAATAAATTCCAACACTGACGACTGTAGGGGTTTTTATGGGCTAAATCCGGTAACGCATCGGAAGCGGTGGAAAAATCAGATTTTCCGATTTCAAAAATTTTTCTCGGATTAATTAAATAAACATATTTATTTAATTATCCAATAATCAAATTATGAAAATAAAATTCAATAAATCATATTTAAGTGAATTTACCGAATTACCCTTACTTGGTATTTTTGTCCATTTTAGTCCGAAATTGATTAAATCAATTTTGAATGATTCTAATCATTTCTAAGATGAACTTAGCATGTTCAAAACATTAAAACACCAAGGCAACCAAAATCCCCAAATTCCCTCACTTGGCGGAGAGCCTCCATTAGGGGGGGTTTGTGCATTTTGTCATTTCATGTATCAAAACACATCAAGATGTAATCCAATCAACATGAATCTTTATATGCATCATATAAACATCCAAATACACAACGTAAATGAAAAGCCCCAAATTGGAATTGGTCATGAACCCTAATTTTTCAATTTCTTCAAATTGGACAAATTAGACCAAATAGTTTAAATCAATTACTTTAATCATCATTCTTTCATCCAATCAAAGTCTCAACACAATGAAACAACTCAAGATCAAATCTAGGTCATCTAAGAGTGGGACAACAACTCTAGATTAGCAACAAGGTTTCCAAAACCTTAAAAGAATGCTTACAACTACACGAGTCACAAGCTTCCATCATTACACATGCTCAACACTTCCACCAAACTTCCATTCATCAAAAAATCAAAGTATAAAGAAAAGAATAACTTAAGAACATCACAAGATGTAGCCTAGATCAAAAGGAACATTTTCTTATCTAATAATAAGTTGAGAAAACTTACTAAATCCAAGCCTTTCTTTGGTTTTTTCTTTTCTTCTTCACAAGCTTCTTTGGTTTTCTTTTAATGGAGTTTTTGTAAAAGTGTATTAGGTTAGAAAGTGAAATGAAATGAAAACAATATATAATTGTTACACTTTAGCCTTGGCCGAATTTGGCCAAGCCAAATACAAGAATATGAATTTCATTTTCATTTAACATAAATTTGATCAACTTGATTAAATATCTAAATAACACTTTATAGATATTTATATTAAGTCAACAAAGGCAACTTAATCATTTAAACCAAATATCCAAATGTTAAGATATTTATATTTTAATTAATTTAATCATTTAATAATTAAATAATTAATTAATTAATTAAATACAATACATATTAAACATATGAATTATATTTACATTAAATATCAAATACATATATTCATTTAGGATATTAGTCAAATATCTTAATTTGACTATTAATTAATGTGTATTTAAATTAATCAAGTATTAAATGTAAATACAAAATAATTAATCAAATGACTATCGGGTCCCTTTAGCATGTATTTTGCGTTTAACCTTTAAACGACTTTATAAATAATCAACATTATTTATATTTGTTGCTCTAGTGCTCTACGAGTATATTTCATTATTGAGACTCTTTAGATTCAGGTATATCCGTCACGAAATCAAATTTCGCGTCCATAATTTATCCACCCGTAAATTATGACGATCACGGATAATCTCGCTGAACCATACAGGTCGAGGTCATGGCAAATGTATAATTCCTCCGTCACAGGTATTCGGATAAATCCCAGAGATATAGATGTAAATGTCAAATCTCTATGGGGATTATCCAGTCGACTATTCTATTAGCAATCTCTAAAAGAATGTTTAGAAATAGCTTCTAAACTTTACCACGGGCCCATGGTTTTATCTGATTGCTAATCATATGGACTACATATGCTCTGGTACACAGAACTGACGGATCTTATCTTGATACACATAGGACACCCTGAGGATCTATCTACACCCAACGAACATGCGGAGGTTTGATCTAAATAGATCGGTGACGTGACTGCCATCTAAGTGTAGAATATGTCTCATGTGCCCACAATGGCATCTCAAGTCTAAGAATCACAAGTGCTACTCAACCCGAGAAGATTCTTATTGACGTTGGTGTACCATCCATTAAGAATCTTCGGTGAGTTGTTCAGTGTTTATCCGCTATAAACACCTACACATCTATACTAGTCTCCAAGACTAATGGTTCATTGAGAAACCATTGGAATCATATATTCCAGTATACGACATGTACTGGTCTCAACGGGTTTACTATACTGACCAAGTAGTGTAAACCTTGACCAGGAACAGTCTGAGAATGACAACATCATGATACTACTCAATGTCAGTTGCGACGCTTTTGCAACAGTACCATGACTAATCATTCTAAGGTCATTACGTCTTTACCATATAAAAAGATAGATTATATTATAGAAATTGCATATATTATTCATAATAATAATGTTTTACAGAAGTATTCAAAATAAATACAACCGGGAATTGGCGTTATGAGCACCAACCCCAACAGCGACTCCACTGGCGATAGAGAATCCGCCCCGAAATAATGTCTTGTAATGTTTGTGATTTTTGCTTTAGTTAACCGTGTCTGCAAGTGGGTTAGGACCAAGGGGTTTAACCAAAGGCATTATTAGAGTTGGGTAATGATTTGGTGTCTTCCTTCACCCACTACCTTTTCATAGCCAAAAGGAAAAGCTGTGAAGACATCCAGATATTCATTTACTCAATGTTAATGTGATGGACTAATTGGAAGACCTATTGTTTAACCCTGTCATCAAGGCGATAAGAGCCTAAGAGGCAAGGGTATTTAAGAAAGTTCGCTCCACCCTCCCTCTGGGGAATCTTCAATAAGAAATCCATTTGACAGTCATTCATGTATCATCACTCGTTGGCACGTACCTTAGCGTATAAAAAAGGGTGCGCTCGCTTGGTCGTTCGAACCCTTGAGTGGGGAGACCTAGTTTGGGCAACCATTCGCCGGCGAGAGCCTTTTCTATACCCCTATAAACCCGCATGTGAACCATAGTTGTATGACTTTTAGAAGCCACCCTTTTATGCTTGTGTTTGGGACCATCATTATTTGGATTCATTTGGACTTTTTGTCATGAGGTGTGAACTTGTTGGGCCATTTAAACTGGGACGAGTTTGTATCTTATGACGATTGGGACAAAAGCTTCTATAATGCTGATGGGCCACATTGTGTTTGGGCCCATTATCATTTGAAGTTGTTTAGCCACGTTATCGCAAAAGTGTAAACCTGTTAGGCCTTTTTCAACTGGGACAAGTTTGCACCTCACAATAGTATGATTGAATGCCTTAAAATGATAATGGACCGACTTGTATGAAAACCTTGACGGGCTTGCGAAGTTCGGACAGTCGGAAGGATATACTTTGTTTGATCAACTCACGTATTTTATATACTCCATGCATCGCACGCATACATGTTAACTAGTAGTTTTAAAGCCGCCAAAGATTTACGTTGGGTTAGAGAGGAAAGAAGACTCGTCAAAAGACCGTTAGCGAACATGAGTGGGTCAGATAACGAGGGTTCTCACATGGATCAGTTGGAGACTAATCTCACTAAGATTACCGAGCAGTTGCAAGCTTTGACCGCCGATGTGGCCAGTTTGACCATACCCCATATAGCCAATAATTGAAAGTTCTGTAACCGGAATAGAAAGACCATTAGGGGACCAAGCCCACTCCTTCTAAGGTCGCCCCTATCAAGAACAGGCGATTCTCCAATTTTGGTAGACATTTGTCAGAGGTGTTTGAAGAGCTGAAAAGGCAATGACTCCTAAGTCCCTTAGAACCTAAACCACTTCCAAACCCTGTGCCACACTACCTTGACCTAAACCTATATTGTTACCTCCACCAGCAAAAAGGCCACGAAACTGACAAATGCATCCGCCTTAGGCATGAGATCCAGAACCTCATCGACTCTCATAAAATACCCGACCCGAAAAAAGAACAACCCAACGCACACAGAAAACCTCCACCCACCCACATAATCAACTCCGGCCTACCCGACAGGACTTTTCTCCAAACTCACGACCACCAAGCTTCCCGCATGGGGATATGGGGCAACAATAGTAAAGATGAAATAGAGCAGAAATGGGAAAGTAAATGGGAAAAAGAATTACAGCAGTTAGAGGATCTGATGTCCAAAAAAAGCAAGAAGACGGAAGAAAACAAAGTTGCAAATTATGGGGATGTTTGTTTTCCTGATCTTATTCAATTGTGATCTCGCATCCATTAATCATAAGACATTGATTTTGCCTACTTGTTCAATCTTTTTCCTTAATAGTTAAGCATCAGTCCGATGATGAAATCATTTGCTTTAGAGAGAAATCTTAGAAACGATAAACTCTTGATGTGCTTTTATCTGATACTTTGAGTAATTGATCTACGTTAGACTCGTAAGAACTTGATTATGGTTCTTATTAATGAAAACTTGAGTAGTTAGCAAAGTGACTAGTTGAAGAAATTGTAGGTCGGTGAATGACCGTTGGCCTAAATGTCTATCCTGATTTGCTTGTGTTATGATGTGTGGTATGGTTGAAAATAAAAAAAAAGTCTCTAAAGAAAAGAATTAAACCACCTATAACTGATAAGCGTGAAGCTACCCATGGGCGAGTATTAGAACCACCATGAGGAGAAATGCTACCTTAAAGGGTAGTTGTGTTGAAAAAAAAATAATTCAAAATGAAAAGAAAAAAAAGACAAAAGAGAAAGAAAACCATACCACATTGGGCACAGAAAAGCAACTGCAGGGCATAATTGAGACATCTAGGTTGGTTTGACCCATCGATCCTAATTTTTTGACGAAATCATTGAGTTGGCTTACCTGGGGATGAATCTGCGAATGAACCTTTCCACACACACACTTTGAGTCTGGCTTAGATCATTTATTCCAAGACTTGGATTTGAGTTGCTTTGAATGTTTTGAAAGTTCTCTGGTTTCAATACTGGGCATTCTTTGAGGGTAATAATATGTGTAACTATTGGGACTATTTCGTAGCATGTAATTTTGTATGATGATATGGAATGCCACATCACGTGGTTCACCTTGACCTATTACAAGCAGTGGAGAGCAGAAAGCTAAATCAAGACTGGGGGCGACCAGTCTACCACCCCGTAAATAAGGGACACAACGAGATCTTGAGCCATGAGACAAAAGAGAACCAACCAATCACCAGAAGAGAACTGGCAGAAGAAAATTATAAACAGGCCCAGGGGGCGACTAAAGACATTTGTAGGCAAGAGGCACCAAAAAGCGCAAGCAAGGCCTAACCCATCGGAATAGGAAACACATCCATGCATGCATGCATACACATCACATACACGTATTTTTTGTTTCTGTTTGAAGGTTTTGAAGAAAAGGAAAAAGCGACAAAGATAAGTAGTTTCGGGAATGAATCTTAGGGTTGAGGCCCACATTATCAGCAGTCTTCGGGAATGAGGGCTAGCAAGCCTGGAATGGCGCTCCAGGATTTGAGCATAACCTCGGGAATGAGGACTAGCAAACCGGGAATGGCGCTCCAGGAATTGAGCATAACCTTGGGAATGAGAACTAGCAAGCCGGGAATGGCACTCCGAGAATGGAGCATAACCTCAGGAATGAGGACTAGCAAGCCGGGAATGGCACTTCGGGAATGGAGCATAACCTCGAGAATGAGGACTAGCAAGCCGGGAATGGCACTCCGGGAATTGAGCATGACCTCAGGAATAAGAACTAGCAAGCCGGGAATGGCGCTCCGGGAATGGAGCATGGTTCGGAAGGGGACCACAACTATCACAACCGCGAGGCCTTAGGAATGAGGTTTAGCATGCCGGGAATGGCGCTCCGGGAATGGAGCATGGTTCGGAAGGGGACCACCAGATTAACTCAGTTCGAAGCAACAAGTAAGTCAGGTAACAGCTGGCGAGCCAGGTAAGTAAAAATGCATGCATGACTTTGATATGATTGTCACTGTCACACACTGCACAAGCCCATCAAAGTGTGGGAGACTGTAGACACTGCATTTTTGCACAAGGCCCGATGATGAGCCTCGTATGGAGGTACTACCCGATAAGTTGCGGAAGTCGCGGGAAACGGACGTCGGAAGGGAAAATTCAAAAATAAATACCTCGCCAGATTTAATTCATTTGCTTAGCCTTGGGTTCGCTCGATTAGTCTGTGTTTTAACTATAAAACTCAGCCCACACACCACCAACCCACACGCCTAAACCCATCTAAAGCCACACGCCCAAGCCCAAAGAACCAAGCCCACAAGCCCAATCCAAAATAATTAAAACATTTAAACCACATGTCTAAATTAAATCAAATCCAATTAAATTAAAACAAATCAAATCAAATCAAAATAAATCACATGCCTAAATTAAATAAATCAAATCAAATCACCTAAATCCCTTTCTTAAACTAAATTAAATCACCTTCCTAAATTGAATAAATTTTTTCCTTATAACAAACTAATTAAATATTCCCCATTATTACACAATCTTTGTTTCCTACCCATACAAGGAAAACCCTAGCCCACTCTTATAAAAAGACACACAAACCAAACCTTTAAGAGGCTAGAGCTCATTCACCACATTCACGCCCTAGCTCTATTCCCTTCTTCTCTGATTCTTCTCTCCACTCACAACTCTCGGCCTCTATCTCTCATTAATAATAAACAAACCAAATAACCCTTCCCAGCAGCTCACGTCCTCTCTCCACCGATCAAACAACAAATAAAATAAAGCAATAAACCCTTCACAAAAGCAGCCTTCACACCTCCTCTCTCTCTCGACAAATATAAACCCTAATAAAAGCTTCACGTCCCACTCTCCACACTCCACACAAACTGACACGGCACTCAGCACACTTCCACTCGTCCAACACTCACGCACACATGGCACTCAGCACACTACCTTCACGTAACAAACACTCACACGTTCGGCCCTCGCACCATTTGAGACCCTTCACGCCACTCATTCACACACACAAAGCACACTATCACTCGCCACTTACACATTATACACACACACAAACCCTAGGGAAAACACACCAACACACAACTCGCTAATCACTCGGCAGTACACCCTCTTCCCTCTCAAAAACACAACCAAAACAGCACCCCAAACAGTCCATCCAACCACCAAAAATAGTCCCCAAACTGCACCCTTAAACCACCGAAAATAGTCCCCAAATTGCACTCTTAAACCACCGAAAACAATCTCCAGAACAGTCCCCTAAATCACCAAAACAACTGCAACCAAAACAGTCCCCAAACCACCAAAAACAGTCCCCAAAACAGCCCCAAGTTACCGCAAACAGTAAGCAAAAACAATGACCTTAAACAGCAGCAAAAATAGAGAAAACAACAGCCCAAAATAGTGAAGCAACGAAGGAAAATATTGAACCAGTGAACCGGAGGAGTTACGGAGCATTAACTCTTCCGACGGCCGCGTAACGCACTTCCAAGAGGCGACTTAAAAGGTAAGACCTGAGGGCACCCTTTTATTTACTCTCGTTCATCTTTTTCAATTATTCATTAGTATATCTCTGTATGCGTATTGTTGGTTTATGTATGTTATCGTTGTTGGATGAATGATTTTATGTTATCTCTCGTGGTATATTCCAATGGAAACCTAGACGTAAATTTCATAGCCGAATCCGAATGGACGGTAGTGCGGTCTGTACTTGGGATACAACTCCATGTACTACATGAGAAACAAAACATTTCGTTTCATCTAATCTTGTGTTCATCCATTGTTCATTAGAAATAGCTAGTTATTTCCATGCATGATTTAGTTATCTCTTTTGCATTAGGAACTTAATTATATCTCTTCAATGTTTATGCTTAGACAATTATTTATTTGTATTTCCGCATTTATCAATTTAATCTGTTCATGAGATTGCTTGTTTGCCTTTATTTCGTTTACTTCCGTGTATGCCAACTTAGATATAGATTGTATGCAAATTTAGATATATGTTATATGCAAACTTAGATATAGGTTATTCTTGCATGTGTATGTCGCGTAGACTTGGTTATATTATCGCATAAATCCATTCATTACAAGTGGCGTAAGTAAGGGACCATTCCGAACCCAACGGTTTGAGGTCTTCCCTTGCGAGGGGTGAGTGCAGCCTTAAATAATTTCCCAGTTCACGTTGGGTGGCGAATCCATTATTCTCCGATTTAGTCCCCCGCGGGCTACTTTGTACTCTTGACCGGGTCGCGTGCCTGGAACAGCGTCACCGATTTTTGTATCCTACACTCATTTTACCCTTCCTTGAGATTCTGAATTCTTGGGAGCCAAAAAACCACTATCAATATATGTCCCCCAGTTCTCGGTATCAATGAGTTAGTGAGTTGGTGTCGGGAGCTATAAAAGAGATGGTGGTGTATGAATTCAGAAACTGATCTGGTGTCCTCGGGCTGATACTCCATTCTGATTCATTCCAAAATCTCAAGTCTACCCTATCTCCCAGCTGGTATCACAACTGCAAGCTTCAATGCTTCTTGTGAAAATCCACGTGGGGTTCAGAACCCAGATCATAAACTCTGCTTCTGATCCATACTTGTTCATCTCTTCCACGGATTCCGCATTTGAAGAAGCTCATCCCGTGCTACCTCGGGCTGATGCATGCTAACATACTTAAAAAGTGAACTTTTACTCCCAAGTATAAGAGTGTCGAAGTAATAAAATTACCCATAAGTCCGGGGTCGATCCACAGGGAATAGATTTAGTAAAATAAAATGTTTAAGTATAGCGAAAAGAAAAATGTTTGATTTGTTGAAGTTGTTTGAAACTTTTAAGTGAAAAAGCAGTAATAAAATGAAATGTTGGAGTAAGGGGATCCACTTTTAATATTTCAAATCTAGAAATCTCACTTAATTATAATAAATAAATTGTCTTTGTTACTCAATTCATTTATCTCAGGAATTAATAATTCCAATATGTAGAACCGGCCATAAAGGCGGTAGTCATTTTTGTCGATAACTAGTCCTGCCAAGGTACTAAGTATGCCAAAAATATAAAACCAGCCATAGAGGCAGTGATACCATATAAAACCAACCACATAGGCAGGGATAACGTATAAAACCAGTCATATAGGCGGTGATATCGTTTGTATATAACAAGTCCTGCCAAGTTACTCAATTATGCCAAAATCGCATAAAACCATCCATATAGGTGGTAGCAAGATAAAACCAGCCGTATAGGCGATAGCCAATTTTGTCCATAATTAATCTAGATCTAATCAAGTTTTAATCATTAGATTACAATTTATTTATTATAATATAGGCGAGATTGATCTAAGTTTTCATTATAAAAGCTTCACCTATTACCCCAGCAGAAAGAAATTAGCTACTTATTTTGTAATTAAAAATACTCGTAATTTTATTACTAAAAGAAAAAGATATTACAGAGAGCTTTAAATAAATAAACACATAAGACACTCTCTCTCCAAAATCTATAGAGGAATTCAGAAAGAAAGCATGAAAATTTCCTATGCCGGAGGCTTCAATTAATAGGCTGAGAAATGCCCACGCGTCACGACGCCAAGACTTTGTGTGTCACGACGCGAATGCCACATAATGGACACGTGTCGAGAACTAAGCGCGTCGTACGGTGCCTTTGTCTTATTAGGCGCGTCGCGACGCTTGAGACCTGGCGTGTCGCGACGCGGAAGCTGTTTTTCCGTTTTCGCCTTTTTTCCAAGTCTGGTTTTTTCTATCGAGTTTTCGAGCAGTAGTTTTCCTACCAAATAACAAAAATAACACAATAAAAACTCTCAAAACATAACTTAAAATATTATTTCACAAACGTGCCAAATTAAGGGGATTAGTGATACTACAAGTGTAAAGTGATTGATTTATCGTATAATAAATATGCACTTTTTAGTATTCATCCACCCATCAACCAGTTTATTACTAGTCCCTAGTAATTCAAGCGAAATCTAAAAGCATAATTCTTATCTAAGTTAACAATATTTTTCTTTCTTTCTAAATGATCAAATAAATGACTTCTCCTAGACTTTTTACCATTCTTCCATATACTCATAAAACAATGTATTAATCAATATATTGTGCCACAATATCCACAGGTATTTGTTGAAAAGAGATTAATATTTTTGTCCTAAAATTATGTTAGAGTTTACACCTTTTGGCAGTGAAAATTTATTTATAAATATATCTTTGATCCTTATATCGAACTTTGGGCCAGTGACTCCCAAACCAGTTGGTTTTAGGATACTAGGTGTTAAGGCACCCCTACTGACTTAATGGCTCGGATCTCAGATATTAAAAAGAAAAAGTGTTTGATTCCCTTAAGCTTTCTTTTTAACCCTTGTAACGAGCTTTGGGCCAGTAATTCCCAAACCAGTTGGCCTTAGGGTACTAAATATTAACACTCCTACAGACTTAATTACTCGAGTTAAAAAGGCTACGAAAATGAACTTTATTCAAACTCCAACTTTTTTCAAGCTCTACCGTTTTACGCGATCAATCACTGCTTGTTGAGGTAAGATGTCTGGTTACTGAGTAAAAAGCTTTATTAAACTAAATCAAACTCTACCGTTTTACGCGAACAATCACTGCTTGTTGAGGTAAGCCGTCCAGTAACTAAGTAAAAGCATGATTAGTTTTTTTTTAATATATATATAAATTTCACTGCCTTTAGGTGTTACCTCCAACAAACTAGAGAACTGAATATTACAAAATTTCCACTTACTACCTATGAGCATATGTTACCATGTTGTTGATAATATTTATCAAATGAGCATATAAAGATCAAATTTAATCAATGTTATAGAGAATTCAAAAATTTAAATAATTCAAAAAAAAATGAACAACAAATAACTTGTTACGAATTATATTAAGATGCGTCTCAGGAGTGAAAACTCCTTACGGAATCACCTCTGAACAATAATTCCACTTGGTTTAGAAAACAATTTTGGTGTTAGTTTTTGTGTATATATATGGATATATATTCTTACACACAAAATAACAACAAAGTAAAAATAATATTTTTTTAATAAAAACATAAATGAAACATTAAAATTATCGAGTAAACTATCACCTCTCCCCAACCAAAATGAGACATTGTCCCCAGTGTTTAAAGAAAAAGAAGTAGAGTTTAGAAGATATTACCTGGTTAGTGTGGAATTGACAGTTACAGCTATGACTAAAGATTACAGATTAAGATCCAAGTTTACTCTGCACTTTTTGCCACGATCGTTACCGGACCAGTTCAATTTGGAAAGAATATGGTCGATTTTTGGTTCATAAGCTAAGAGTTGGTCAATTAAATCATCAGATTTTCTCGCAGTTAGGAAGATATCTCTTACTGGTTTTGAAATAAACCCATTTCTTTTGGCATCTTCAAGAAATACAAAAAGAAAATAGAAAAATCCATTAACATTAAACAGCCCAATGGGTTTTTGGTGAATATTCAAGTTTTCCCATGATGCAACTGTGAATATTTCTTCCAATATTCCTAGCCCATCTGGTAAAGCAATAAAAACATCAACATGATTGATCATTTCAGTGAGTCTTTCAGACATACCTGGGACAATACATTCTTCTCCATTTGATTTTTTGATGATGTTGTCCTCTATTAAGGGTTTTGGAATGATCCCTAAAACTTGACTGTCACCTTCTTGTACTGCCTTAGAAATACACCCCATCAATCCAAGATTGCCACCGCCATATACTTAGTGCATGTTTCTGTTTGCCATAACTCTACCCAATTCTCTCGCAGCCTCAACAAATTCTAGTTTAGTTTCGAAGCTAGTTCCACAAAACACACAGATATTAGCGAATCATCATTTTGAAGTTGTCTCTATTTATGTTATCTCTCTTAGCTAGATGTGTTAAAGAGAGAGAACGGACGAGCTAAATTTATAGATCCTGAAAAGGGTGAGTAATAAATGCACTAATACTTGTAAAATGACAATTATTAGGAAAATAGATCGTAAACAAAAAAGGTTAGATATTGTCGGTAAAAAGTATATCAAAACAGTAATTTTTTAAAGTAAATAAAATCAAAGCAATAATTTTAAAAAATATATACTGGTAGTTGTGATTATAGCTCACATCTTCCTCTGGTTTTACGTACAGTAATGGCTTGAACGCCCTATATGGGTCGGGGATAGGCTTCTCATCCAACTTTCTTATAAATTGGCAAACATGGTCTTTTAAAGTCATATTCTCGAGATTGTATTATTGTCTTTCTTTGTGAAATTGTGTATGTAACTTGCAAATCTCTCGATGATCATATCCACTAGGATGCGTCTCAAGAGTCAATGATATATCATCCCAAGACTTCTTATTCAAGCCATCCTTAATGAATTAAATTTTATTTCCGCGATTGTCAGACATCATTTCTAAAGAATGAGAACGAGTGTTGCATGTGCATCATCCACACTTATAACAAACACTTAATTGTTTAGCTCTTCATTTTTTAGCATAGGTGTTTTTCCCTAAACCAGACATGTATGAAATGAAAGAGTCAGATGACTCACCTGCCAAGTAAACTTTTACTTCAATTATCCAAAGAAGATCACCAGGAAAACCATGAATCATAAGAAGTCTCATCTTTTTTGTGCGTGATTTGTAAATTTTTGTTCGATCATTTTGAGGAAGAGAAGGAAAATATTTACGGAGGTTTGTGAGAGTTTCTTCCATGCCTTAGTTTGTAGGGTATCAGTAATTTTAAGAGACTGAAATAACCGACTTTGAGTCACGGAGTACCGTTATCTATTGTTTTACTGAGGTGTGAGATTAAAAAGAGAAAAGACAAAAATGCTATAAAACTAAGAAAAATAGAAATTAGAGAAATATTAAACAGAAAATAAAAGAATCTACATCAATCACGGTATACTGGGTTTGACAGGAAAAAAGTTTCTTGAAATATTGAGCACTCTAAAAATCATTTCAGAAGCTGTCCATTCACTTTAAATACATCATCATCCATAGGATTCTCAATGTCAATAGCCTCGTATGGGTAAACGTGTTTCACAATGAATGGGCCACTCCATTTAGATTTTAATTTTTCAGGAAATAAATGAAGACGATAATTATAAAGCAAAACCTTTTGACCAACTTCAAATATTTTTCATGAAATTCGACTATCATGAAAAGCCTTAGTTTTAGCTTTAAGAATTTTCGTGTTCTCATATGAATCATTCTTTAACTCTTCAAGTTCATTTAATTGTAATTTACATTCATGACTGTTATTTCAAGGTTTGAATTGAATGATTTAATACCCCAATATGCTTTATGCTCAAGTTCTACTGGCAAATGACAAGGTTTTCCATAAACAAGACGATAGAGGGACATTCCCAAAGATGTTTTGAAAGCTGTTTGGTATGCCCAAAGTGAATTAGTTAGTCGAAGAGACTAATCTTTGCGATTTGGGTTAATCATATTTTCCTAAAATTTGTTTAATTTCCTTATTCGCTAATTCAACTTGACCGTTTGTCTGGGGTGATAGGAGGTGGAAACTTTGTGTGTGACTCCATATTGTTTCATTAAGGACTCAAAGGGTGTGTTACAAAGTGTTTACCTCCATCATTTATGATGGCCCGAGGGATTCCAAATCGACTCAACGTGTTTTCTTTTAAGAAATTGATCACAGTTGTGTGATCATTGTTCCGACAAGGAATTACCTCGACCCATTTTGAGACATAATCGATTGCAACTAAAATATATAAAAATCCAAATGATGGTGGAAATGGGCCCATGAAATCTATCCCCCAATAATCGAAGATTTCGACGAAAAAGATGGGATTTAAAGGCATCATGTTTCTTTTTGAAATGGATCACAACTTTTGACAGTTTTCGCAAGTTTTGCAGAAAGTGTGTATCTTTAAAAATGGTGGCCAATAAAATCTACACAGCAAGATTTTTACAGCGGTTTTCTTAGATGAAAAATGACCTCCACATGCTTCTGAATGACAAAACTGAATAACACCACTTATCTCATTAACTGATATGCATCGTCTGAAAATCTGATCAGGGTAATATTTAAACAGATATGGATCATCCCAGTAGAATCTTTTGACTGTGGTCAAAAATTTCATCATATCTTGTTGGCTCCAGTCTGGAGGTATTTTTCCTATTGCAAGAAAATTGACAATATTAGCAAACCAAGGCATTGTGTTTATAGAGAATAAAAAATCATCGGGAAAGGAGTCATTGATGGGATTTGTATCAATTAGTGACTTGTTTGTGAGTCTCGATAAATGATCTGCAACCATGTTCTCTGACCATTTCTTATCTTTGATTGTGAGATTGAATTCTTGAAGCAACAAAATCCACAGTATTAATCTTGGCTTGGCATCCTGTTTAGACATCAAATATCTAACAGCAGCATGATCAGAATAAACAACGGTTGAAGAACTGATTAAATATGATCGAAATTTATCCAATACAAATATTACAACAAATATTTATTGTTCTGTGATAGTGTAATTCATTTTTGCACTATTTAACGTTCTACTTGCATAATATATTACATGCGGCTTACCTTCCTTCCTCTGTCCTAGCACTGCACCAACTGCATAATACTAGCATCACACATTAGCTCAAAAAGGCAAGGACCAATCAGGGGATTGCATAATAGGAGCAGAAGTCAAAAGACTGATAATCTTTTCGAATGATTTTGACATTCTTCTGTCCATTCAAATATTGCATCTTTTAATAGAAGGTTATGGTACTAAAGTTTTTAATGAACCCCCTATAAAATCCTGCATGTCTAAAAAAGAACGGATTTCCCTGACTGTTTTTTGTGATGGTAATTTAGAAATTACCTCTATTTTGCCTTATCAACCTCAATATCTTTAGTAGACACAACGAGTCCTAAAAAAAATTCCTGAATTAGTTATGAAATGATATTTTTCCCAGTTTAACACAAGTCCTTTTTCTTCACATCTTTTTAATATATTTCCCAAATTATTAAAGCAATTATCAAATGAATTTCCAAAAATAGTTATATCATCTATAAAGACCTATAAACAGTGTTCAACCATGTCACTAAATATGCTTAACATGCATTATTGGAATGTTGCTGGTGCATTATAAAGTCCAAAAGACATTTTCCTAAATGCAAATGTTCCAAATGGGCATGTGAATGTGGTCTTTTCCTTGTCTTCTAAAGCAATGGGAATCTGATAATAACCCGAATAACCATCAAGAAAACAATAGTACGGATGTCCAGCTACTCTTTCTAAAATTTGATCAAGAAATGGCAAAGACAAATGATCTTTTCAAGTTGCATCATTTAGTTTTCTATAATCAGTGCACATACGCCAACTAGATGAAATGTGAGTTGGGATTAATTCTCCTTTATCATTTTTTACAATAGTAATTCCAGACTTTTTGGGTACAACTTGTGTAAGACTTACCCACTTACTATCAGAGATAGGGTAGATAATGCCTACATCAAGAAGTTTAAGGACCTCTGTTTTTACTATTTCTTTCATGTGAGGGTTTAATCTTCTTTGGGGTTGACGATATGTCCTAGCATTATCTTCTAAATGTATTCTGTGTGTGCAAATTAATGGATTAATGCCTTTTATTTCTTTTAAAGTCCATCTAATTGACAGTTTATGTTCTTTCAATACATTTAAAAGTTTACCTTCTTGATCGCTTGTGAGAGAGAGAAGAAATTATCATAAGGTAAGTTTGATTATCTTCTAGAAATGCATATTTTAGTCCTTCTAGCAAAGCTTTTAACTCCAAATTTGGGTTGCTTCTTCGCGTTTTCCTTCTTCCAGTGTTCCCGTTCTTCCAAATTTTGTATATTTCCATTGTGTTCCAATACCTGCTTAGAGTCAAGTAGAAAATCATTAGTAATATTCGAATCTATTTGCACATTTGACTCAAAAAAATTAGCAGTACAAAATTCCATGGGATCAGATAAACTCCCCTGAATATGTTCATCCACAATATGTTCAATTGTATCTATGCTTTCGTTTTCATTATCATCATCATATGGCTGTTTGCACATGTTAAAAAATATTTAGCTCTAATGTCATGTTCCCAAAAGACAGATTCATGATTCCATTCCTGCAATTAATTAAAGCGTTAATGTTCCTAAAAATGGGCGATCAAGTATTACAGGGATTGGTTATAACTGTCTACCACAGGTTGTTTTTCTAAAATAATAAAATCCATATGATATATGAATTTATCGTTTTACAATAACACATCTTCCACAATTCCTTTTGGTACCTTAACTGATCTATCGGCATGTAAAAGAGTAGTTGAGGTTGGTTTCATCTCACCGATATTAGTTATTGGTAAACCAAAAATGGAAGTAAATTTACACTAGCTCCAAGATCAAGAAAAACATGTTTTGTTTTGATTTCCAATAATACAAGAAATAGTTGGACAACTAGGGTCTTTGTATTTTAATGCATTATTGGTTGAAAGAATGGAACTTACATGTTCAGCTAGAAAAGCTTTCTTTCTTACCTGATGTTTTTTTTAACGGTACATAGATCTTTTAGAGATTTGGCATAAGATGTTATTTGTTGGATGACATCTAACAAAAGAATATTGACCTTTACATGTTTGAATATTTCATAAATTTCTGGGGAATGGTTCAATTTCTTTGTTTTTAATGCTTGAGGGAATGGAGGTGCATGTGACAAATTATTATTATCAACGATGGGTAATGGTTCATCAACCCTTTTTTACCCTATAAATCTATTCTATTCTCAGCTTCGCGAGTTTCAAGAATAAGTATGTGGATGTGTTTACCACTACGAAGAATAATAACATATTTGACTTGGTCTAAGTATTGATTTCCAAAACTACCCTCGTGAGAATTTAAATGACTTTTGGGATTTGACTGTGGTTGTGTAGGAAACTTTCCTTCCTCATTAATAGTTAATACAGATGTAATTTTAGCAAAAGTTTCTCTTAAATCATTCATCGTTTGTGCATTTTGGTTATTGACGGCTTCCTATTTTTCTATGAATGCATTGAAGGTATCCTCAATGGTTTTCCTAGGTGGTGGGACATATGGTGCACAATTATAGGAATTTCGAAAATTCTGGTGAACCTGGGAAGGTTGTTGTGTGGATTGTGTTTGGTTATCATTCCTTCAATTGAAGTTTGGATGGTTTCTCCAACCAGAATTGTAGGTTTGTGAGTATGTATTTGGATTTGGTCTGTTGAATGTGTTTATGGAACTGACTTGGTCATTGAGACATTCTTGCAGGGCTGGAAAAGATGGGCAAACTTGTGTGACATATTTATTAAAATTACAGATTTGACATATGACTTCCTGAACTGACTTAACATGATCACTCTTCCCTCCTTCTAAAGCTTCAAATTTTTTTAGATAGAGATGCATACTTGGCAACAAGGTCATGGTCTTCCCTAAGGTTAAATATACCTCTACCAGATGGCTGTGGTTTTATAAACGACTCATCGGTGCTTACTGTGTCTCATTGTTGTGCATTCTCTGCTATGTGTTCTAGGTAATCTAGTGCATTTTCAGGATCTTTGTCCCTAAATTCACCATTACACATCATCTCCATTATTTGTCTACCTTGGGGTGTTAACCCCTCATAGAAATAGGAAACCAGCCTCCATGTTTCAAACTCGTGATGTGGACAAACATTTAATATTTCTTTAAACCTCTCCCAATATTGGTAAAGTGTTTCCCCCAACTCTTGTGTGAAGGCTATGATTCTCCTCTTAAAGGAATTTGTCCTAAGATGAGGAAAGAACTTTTTTAAGAAACTGTTCTTATAAATCATCCCATGTTCTAATAGATCTCGACCTTAAGGTTTTGCAGCCAAATTTTAGCTTTATCCTTTAAAGAAAAGGGAAAAAACTTAAAACGAATTATATTTATGCTACAATTTTGGTCTGGGTAAGTGTTACATACCTCTTCAAACTCCCTTAAGTGCTGATAAAGATTTTTTGATTCTAGACCATAGAATGTCGGTAAAAGATGGATGTTACCTTATTTAAAATTGAGTGTTGCATCTGGAGGAAAAAACAATGCAAGATTATGATCTTGTCCTAGTGGGATTCATAAATTGTCTGAGTATCCTGGGATGATTAGGATCTCCATGATGAAACTCATTTTCTTCCTGATTAACTGGGTTTTCAACTTGGGCAGGTGGATTTCCAACTGGATTTTCAATTTGGTTCTCGGCTATTTTGACGAACGATGAAGGTGATGGAGATTCTCTGTTTAGTCTTCTGTAGGATGATCGAGACCAGTGTCTCATGCAACCTAAATAAAAACAAATACAATTTTTACAAAAAGGAAATTAATGACAAGATAAATAAAAAAAGCTATAAAAATAAAATCAAGAAAAAGAAAAAGAAAAATTACTCTATCTACTAAATAATAATTCCCCGGCAACGGTTCTAAAAACTTGACACGCACAAAAGTGGTCTTTTACTCCCAAGTATAAGAGTTTCGAAGTAATAAAAATAACCTGGTAAGTCCGAGGTCGATCCATAGGGAATAGATATAGTAAAATAGAATGTTTAAGTAGAGTGAAAGGAAAAATGTTTGATTTTTTGAAGTTGTTGGAAACTTTTAAGTGAAAATGCAGTAATAAAATGAAATGTTGGAGTTAAGGGATCCACTTTAATATTTCAAATCTAGAAATCTAGTTTAATAATAAAATATAAATTGTCCTTGTTACCCAATTAATTTATCTCATGAATTAATTATGTCAATATATAGAACCGGCCATAAAGGCGATAGTCATTTCTATCGATAACTAGTCCTGCCAAGGTACTGAGTATGCCAAAAATATAAAATCAGCCATAAAGGCAGTGATATTGTATAAAACCAACCATATAGGTGGTGATACCAAAACCAGCCATATATGCGGTGATACCGTTTGTCTGTAACAAGTCCTGCCAAGGTACTCAATGTTAGACAGTTATGACCCATATCGTCACTAATTACAGATCATGGTGTTGTTGTATAAATTAACTATGTGACAAAGGAAATGCTCTCTTATCATTTGTGATTAGATCACCAAGATGTATAAATGATAGGAGGTCCATATGATTAGTTCCTGGATTGAGATGATATGAGACAGTATCAATCCACGAAGGTTTAATCATTAAATATCCCTAGTCGTAGTATTATCGAGACTGGACATCGATAATGCGGAATAGACTAGTATTACACTTGTGCGCGTTGTGAGGGCATAACGGCATAGTTCTCATATATTTGGGTATAAGATACTCATGCAAGTGTAGTAGGAGGTTGTGTTTTACCGATGGTACGGAAAATAGCTTCGCTCTAGATAGACCCATCGGAATTCCATTGGTAGTATTACTATGTGTCTATGGAAGTCCGAATCAGGGTAGGTTTATTTGGTCTTAACTTGAGACTTGCACCGCTAATACTTACGACAATCAATATACTTTGGTTTTAGGTCGTCCAGGGCTTTAACAGGTTCTGTGTATGCCTCTGCTGGGTATATTGAGAATCGTAGTGTGTTAGGTGTGATGTCGAGATGGAAGTATCACTCCAGTAATAGTGGAGATGATGATCACGTAGGATACGAAACTTGTTCTCTTATATGCTGTAGCTATCGGGATATTATGACTAGGTCATGTCTATCCGATTATAGAGACTAGTTACGAGAGATCCGATATGTGCTTCGTACGGGGCAGACACATTTCCAGCTTCAGGCCTAGCACGTGACATCCGATACTGGATCGAAATACGCAATACTATGTATACTACGCCTGATATAGATCGCTTATTCCTGTAAGCATGTTTCTGGAGAATTAGGTAGGCATGGCGCTTTGCTAGAAGCCAACCTTGTCTTGTAAATCGGTACAAACGTAGTACTAGGTACTTACGTGTTCGGATAGTCCGACGACCGTATTTACTGCCAACATATCCGGGGATCTCATGGGTCGCTTCCCGAAGATTCACCGATGACGTATGACTCACACTTTAATTAATCTGGGATTAATTAGATGAGAGATAAAATTAATCTAGGATTAATTACGGAGATATTTTATCTGGGATAAAATATTAATTAAAGAGAGAAAACTATTAATTTGGAATTAATCGATAAAATAATATATTCGATATATTATACGAAATTGGATTTCGACGCGGAATTGAAATTAGATTTTAATTCGGGCGAACGAGTAAATTTAGAATTAATTCATTAGCGACGTGAATAGTGATTTTGCTAGGCATAATTATTTAATTACGTCGCAACGGAAAATTCGTTAATTTGAATTAGCGAACCCGAGCCCGGGAGTGTTTGCAAGCGCATTCGCATTTCGAATTCGAGTGCGGCACGCAAGTCACATCAAGCGTCAAATCGCTAGTCACATCTAACGTCAAATCATTAGTCACTTTGAGTGATGTGACAACTTGTCACTTGATTGATTGAGTGATGTGAATAGTTGATGTGTGTGGTTGGAATGCATTTATTGTATTTTTTGCCTCCAAATTTTGTGTTGACTTTTGGAAAGCCTTTTACAAAATTTGGTATATGTTTAATTAGTTTTTTGGAAAATCAATTAAGACATAACACAACTCTCTCTCTCTCCCATTACTCACGTTTTTGGAGCCAAAAACTCTCCCTCTCTCTCACGGCAACATGCCATTTTTCTTCTGTTTTTCCTTCTGGTTTCACCGTGAATCACAAGGAGAAGATGAGTGATTTTTGTGGCAAAAATCACCAAGTGCTAGCACACATGGGAGTCTTGCGAAGGTCATAGGGAAACCGCACACGTGAGCAAGGAATCAACACAAAGCTTGGAGCTTGATGGAGATGATCCTTGGACCGAATTTGGAGGAGACACTTTTTCAGCTCACTGCCGAGCCTTCTTGGAGAGAGATAAGGAATTTTGTTCTTCGACGCATCGCTCAACCGCTCGATGTAAGTATTCCACAACTTCCTCATGTATTCACTTTGTATTTTCATTGTTTAATATGATCTTGGGATGCTTAGACAATTCCAACACTCAATTATGCCAAAATCGTATAAAAACCATCCATATATGTGGTAGCAAGATAAAACCAGCCATATAGGCGGTAGCTAATTTTGTCAATAATTAATCTAGATCTAAATCAAGTTTTAATCATTATATTATAATTATTTATTATAATGTAGGCGAGATTGATCTAAGTTTCATTATAAAAGCTTCACCTATTACCCCAACGGAAACAAATTAGCTACTCATTTTGTAATTAATAATACTAGTGATTTATTACTGAAAGAAAAAGACATTACATAAAGCTTTAAATAAATAAACACACAAGACACTCTCTCTCCAAAATCTATAGAGGAATTCGGAAAGAAAGAACGAAGATTTCTTCTACCGGAGGCTTCAATTTATAGGCTGAGAAATGCTGGAGCGTTGCGACACAAAGACTTTACGCGTCGCGACGCGAATGCCATCTAATGGACACGTGTCGAGAGCTAAGCGCTTCGTGCAATGCCTTCGTCTTATTAGGCGCGTCGCGATGCTTGAGACCTGGCGTGTCGTGACACGAAGCTATTTTTCGTTTTTGCCCTTTTTCCAGGTCTGGCTTTTTCTATCGAGCTTCCGAGCAGTATATTACCTACCAAATAACAAAAATAACACAATAAAACTAATCAAAACATAACTTATAATATTATTTCACAAACGTGCCAAATTAAGGAGATTTGTGAAACTACATGTGTGAAATGATTGATTTATCGTATAATAAATATTCACTTTTTAGTGTTCATCACATGCTCTTAACACGCTATAATACCAGAGGGATATGATCTTCAAGGATCTGTAAAAAAAGAAAATAGACCACGAGAGAAAACTCACCTCATCGGGCTATTATTAGAACAACAATGCCTCGGGGGAGAAATACTGGCCCCGAGCAATCACATGTCATTTGGAACAAGGGAATAAACCCTCATTGCGCCAATACACAGTAATAGGACCTCAGCGAGACGTAACTCAGACCCGAGCCGATGCAATAAATTGGCCATAGGGGAAAGGTCCATCTTTGTCCCACTCAACACTTATCCATGGAGGAGAAACTATGACCTTATGCCTACAAAGATAATAAGGCCTTGGTGGGACATAATCCGACCCCAAGCAACAATAAGCATCTGACCATAATGGAATGTTCCCTCATTGTGTTCAACACACATCAATAGGACCTTGGTGGGGGCGTAACGCAGAACCGAGACGTAATAGTGAACATTTGGACACAAAGGGAATGTTCCCTCTTTGTGCAAAAAATGCATGGCCTTGGCGGAACGAATGCAGCTCTGAGCCGTCACAATATATCGAGACTTAACCGCGATGGAAGATTTTCAACCTCCGAAAATCACCGTGGAGACCGGAAATGACGTCCCACTCCACGTCATCCATTTAAAATAAAATCAAGATAAAAAACAAAACGAGGGTGACTTAGCATATACCTAATACATACCCAAAAGAAACAACATAGGAGCCTGAGACAGCGTCATGCCCCATGCTCCCCAAAACAACAATTCTGAATCTTACAATTAAGATGTCCCGAAGAATCGAGCTACAGGTCGAGGGGGAAGCTAATAGCCATGAGATTTTTCCCGTGATAGGAGACACGCTCTCAAAAGTAGTTCTTTACTCCCAAGTATAAGAGTGTCGAAATAATAAAATAACCCGATAAGTTCGGGGTCGATCCACAGGGAATAGATTTTTAGTATGATAAAATAATAATTAAAACGAAAGGAAAAAGATTGATTTGTTTGAAGTTTTTTGGAGAATTTGAATTAAAAGAAAACAATAAAATAAAATGCTAGGATTTTGGGATTCACTTTTAATATTTTATATTTAGAAATCTCACTTTTTATAATATATAAATGATCATTATAACCCCAATTAATATACTTCCAGAATTAACTATGCCAAAATATATAAAACCGGCAATAAAGGCGGTAGTCATTTCTGTCAATAACTAGTCCTACCAAGGTACTAAATATGCCAAAAACATAAAACCAGCCATAAAGACGGTGATAACAATTGTCTATAATAAGTCCATTTAGGTACTCAATTATGCCAAAATCGTATAAAACCAGCCATATAGGCGGTAAAAAAGTTTGTCAATAATTAATCCATATCTCAATTAATTATTATTCATTACTATTTATATATTATAATATAAGTGAGATTAATCTAAATTTAAATAATAAAATTTTCACCCATTCCCCCAGTAGAAAGTAATTAGCTACTCATAATGTAATTAAAAACACACATAATTTTATTATTAAAATAAAAGACATTACAAGAGTTTAATCTAACAAGATACAATCTTCAATTTCTTAAAAAGAAATCAAAGAAAGTATGAAAATGAAAATGAAATTATGCCTTCTATTTATAGGCAAAAATAAAGGGTTCCACCAATTTCTCCACCAAACACTCCATCGCAAGCATGTTTGGTGGAGAAATTGACAAATGTTGTTTTTTTTTTTCTTTTTTTTAAGATTTGATATTTAACTCACTTTGGATTTTTCGTCAATTTCGGTCTTGTCAACTTCCGAATTCAAAAATCTTATGAACATCAAAGTTGTACATCTTTGCGTCTTCTTTCATTTGGAACTTGAATCACCTTAATCCAATATTGGAGGAATAAGTTATGGCAAAATAAGAATATTACACAGGGTGGAATTTCCGAAATTTTACACTGTTAAAAACACCCTATTAAATTTCTGGCCTCCAAAATCAAATGTCAAGTCTATTTTTCTAGAGATGCATCCAAAATATTATTTCACCTACATAAAAGATAAAAATCACAATAAAAAATATAAAACATAAATTTAAATATTATTACATAAACGTGCTTAAATAAGGGGATTAATGAAACCAAAGTGTAAAATGACATTTTATTCTCTCAATAAATATGCACTTTTTAGTCTCAATCACACCCCCAACCAGCTTATTACTAGTCCATAGTAATCTAAGCGAAAAGTGAAAAGTAAAATTCTTATCCAAGTTAGTAGTTGTTTTCTTTCTTTCTAAATACCAAATAAGTAAATTTTCCTGTACTTTTTACCATTCTCCATATACACAATTAACAAGGTAATATTCAACTCATTGTGCCCAAAACATTCACAAGTGTAGTTGAAAAGAGTGAAATATTTTTGTCCTAAAGTTATATCAAAATTCACACTTTTTAGCAATGAAAATTTATATATAAATGCATTTGTTTTATAATACATTTTCAATCCTTGTAACTAGCTTTGGGCCAGTGACTCCCAAACCAGTTGGCTTTAGGGCATTAAGTGTTAAGACACCCCTACAGACTTAATTGCTCGGATCTACAATGTTAAGAACACTACCGTTTGATGCGAACAATCAATGCTTACTGAGGTAAGATGTCTGGTTACTAAGTAGAAACTTAATTATTATCATCATTATTTTTTTAAGTTAACTCAGGCTCTACTGTTTGACCCGAATAATCACTACTTACTGAGGTAAAATGTCCGATTACTAAGTAAAAGCATGGTTAATTTCAATTTTTTAATATAAATACAAATTCCACTTCTTTTAGGTGCTATTTCCAATAAACTAGAGAACTGATATATTATAATTTTTTCACTTACAAATCATGTTCATATGTTACCGTGTATGTTGATAATACCTGTCAAATGAGCATATAAAGATCAAATTTAATCAACATTATGAAGAATTTGCAAATTTAAATAATTCAAAAGGAAATAAACAAAAAATAACTTGTTACGAATTAGACTGAGATACGTCTCATGAGCGAAAACTCCTTACACTGCCATCTCTGAACGATAATTCCACTGGGTTAGTCAAAAATTGTTGTTAGTTTGTGTGTAGTTTGAAAACACAAAATAAAATCAAAATAAAATATATTTTTTTACACACAAAATAACAACAAAGCAAAAACAAAAGAAACACAACAATGAAATAAAAGAAAAAAAAAAACAAAAAAACTGACAAGTCAACTATTCCCTCCCCCCAACCAAATTGAGACATTGTCCCTAATGTCTGAAAAAGAAGAAGTATAGTTTAGAAGATATCACCTAGTTAATGTGGAATTGACAATTGAATCTACTGCTACTAAAAAAAAATTAAAGGTTAAGATCCAGGTTTACTCTGCGTTTTTACCACGATCGTTACCAGATTAGTTCAACTTGGGGAAAGAATAGGGTCGATTTTTGGTTCATAAACTAAGAGTTGGTCAATTAAATTATTAGCTTTTCTTGTAGTTAGGAAGATATATTTTACCGGTTTTGAAATAAACTCATTTCTTCTGGCATCTTCAAGAAATATAAAAAGAAAATCGAAAAATCCATCAACATTAAACAGTCCAATGAGTTTCTGGTGAATGTTCAAGTTCGCCTATGATGCCACTGTGATTCTGTGAATATTTCTTCCAATGTGCCCAACCCACCTGGTAAAGCAATAAAAGCATCATCATGATTAATCATTTCAGTAAGTCTATAAGACATACCTGAAACAATGCATACTTCTCCATTTGATTTTTCGATGATGTTATCCTCTGTCAAGGGTTTTGGAATGATCCCAAAAACCTGACTGTCACCTTCTTGTACGGCCTTTGAAACACACTCTATCAATCCAAGATTGCCACCGCCATATACTAAGTGCATATTGTTTCTGCCATAACTCTGCCCAATTCTTTTGTAGCCTTTACAAATTCTGGTTTAGTTTCAGAGCTAGTTCCACAAAACACACAGATATTAGTAACTCGTCTTCTTGAAGTTGTTTCCATTTTTTGCTTTCTCTCTTATCCGGATGTGTTCAAGAGAGAAATGACGAGCTGAATTTATAGATCCTGAAAAAGGTGAGTAAAATTGTACTAGGACCTGAAAAATGACAATTATCAGATGAATAATAAAATAGATCGTGAAAGTCAAAAAGTTTAGATATTTTCGGCGAAAATTTAAAGTAAAGGAATTCAAATCAGTAAAGTAAATAAAATCAAATCAAAGCAATAATTGAAACAATATGTACATATAGTTGTGATTGTGGCTCACATCTTCCTCTGGTTTTACGTCCAGTAACGGCTTGAACGCCCTCTATGGGTCGGGGATATGCTTCCCATCCAATTTTCATATAAATTGGCAAACATGGTCTTTTAAAGTCAGATTCCCGAGACTATAATGTTGTCTTTCTTATTGAAATTGTGTATGAAAATTGTGAATTTTTTGATGAACATGTTCACTAGGATGCGTCTCAAGAGTTAATGATATATCATCCAAAAACTCCTTACTCAATCCATCTTTATTGAATTGAATTTTACCTTCGCGATTATCAGACACCATTCCTAAAGAACGACAACGAGTGTTACATGACCAGCGTGCACATTTATAACAAACACCTAATTGATTAGCTCTTCGTTTCTTAGCATATGTGTTTTTCCCTAAACCAGACATGTGAGAGAAATGAAAGAGTAAGATGACTCACCTGTTAAGCGAACCCTTGCCTCAATTACCCAACGAATATCACTAGGAATACCATAGTTCATAAGAAGCCTCATTCTTTCGATGTGTGCTTTGTAAATTTTCATCAGAGCATTTTGGAGAAGAGACGGAAAATGATTGTGATATTTTGCAAGAGTTTCTTCCATGCCTTGATGATTCAAGTCTGGAGGTATTTTTCTTTCTTGATCGCTTGTAAGAGAGGAAGAACTTCCTACATGATAAGTTTTTTCATCTCCAAGAAATGCATTCTTCAATTCTCCTAGCAAAGGCTTAATTCCAAATTAGGTGCTTCCTCATGTTTTCCTTCTTCCATTATTTCCAATTCCTCAAGATTTTGGTTCTCTCCATCTTTTTCCAGTACCTATGTAGAATCAAGTAAAAAATCATTAAGAATATCCAAATCTAATTGCATACTTGATTTAAGAAAATTAATTGTACAAATTTCTGTAGGATCAAATAAACTCCCCTGAATATATTCTTCCACAAATGATTCAATTAGATCCATGCTCTCGTCTTCACTATCCTCATCGTATGGTTATTTGCACATGTCAAAAATATAATCTTCAACGTCATATTGCCGAAGGACAAATTCATGATTTCATTCCTGCAATTTATTAAAGCGTTAGCTGTTGCTAAAAATGGACGACCAAGTATTACATGAACTGGCTTATAATTATCTGCTTCAGGTTGTGTTTCTAAAACAATAAAATCCACATGATATATGAATTTATCAACTTGAATTAACACGTATTCTACAATTCATTTCGGTACTTTGACTTATCTATTGGCAAGTAAAAGAGTAGTTGAAGTTGATTTTAACTCCCTGATATTAAGTTGTTGGTAAACCGAAAATGGAAGCAAATTTACAATGGCTCCAAGGTCAAGTAAAGCATGTTCAAATTTTTTATCTTCAATAATACATGAAATAGTTGGACAACCAGGGTCTTTGTATTTTAAAATACTATTGGTGGAGAGGATGGAGCTTACCTGTTCAGCTAGAAGAGCTTTCTTTCTTACCTGATGTCTTCGTTTAATGGTGCACAATTCTTTCAGAAATTTGGCATAATATGGTATATGTTGGATGGAATCTAACAAATGAATATTGACCTTTACCTGTTTGAATATTTCATAAATCTCTGAGGAATGGTTCAATTTATTTATTTTTAATGCTCGAGGAAATGGGGGTGCATGTGGCAAATTGTTATCATCAACGTTAGATACTGGTTCATTAACCTCTTCCTTACCCACTGAATCTGATTTATTTTCAATTTTCTGAGGTTCAAAATTAGGTTTATGGATAACCTTACCATTACAAAGAGTACTAATAGATTGACTTAGTTAATTTTTTGACTACTAGAACTACCCTCGTGTGGGTTTTGATGACTCTTGGGATTTGGCTGTGGTTGTTCAGGAAACTTACATTTCTCATGAATGGTCAATGCATATATGATTTAGGAAAAAGTGTCTTTCAGATCAATTAATATTTGCACATTTTGGTTATTGATGGCTTCTTGTTTCTCAATGAATGCATGTAAGGTATCCTCAATGGTTTTCCTAGGTTGTTGGACATATGATGCATAATTCTGGGAATTTCGGAAATTCTGGTGGGAAAGCATTGCAAGAGGGTGATCATGTCCTGGTGGGATTCATGAAATCTTTTAGTGTCATTGGATGATTAAGATCGCCATGTTGAGACTCGTTTTCTTCCTAATCTACTGGATTTTCAATTCGAGCAGGTGGATTGGCCATTCTGACTGACGATGAAAGTGATACAGAATCTCTGTTTAATCTTTCATTGGATGATCGAGACCAGTGTCTCATGCAACCTAAACAAAATAAAATAAAAACAAATATAATATTTACAAAAAGGAAATAAATGACAAGATAAAAATAAACTACAAAAGAAAAGAAAAATAAAATAAAATAAATGAAATTAAAATAAAGAAAAAGAAAAATTATTCTATCTACTAAATTGTATTCCCCGATAACGGCGCCAAAAACTTGACACGCTTTAAAAGTAGTTCTTTACTCCTAAGTATAAGAGTTTCGAAGTAATAAAATAACCCGGTAAGTCTGGGGTCGATCCACAGAGAATAAATTTTTAGTCTGATAAAATAATAATTAAAACAAAAAAAAAAGATTGATTTGTTTGATGTTGTTTCGAGTATTTGAAATAAACGACAACGATAAAATAAAATGCTTAGGTTTTGGGATCCACTTTTAATATTTTATATTTAGAAATCTCACTTTTTATAATATATAATGATCGTTATAACCCAATTAATTTACTTCCAGAATTAACTATGCCAAAACATATAAAACCGGCCATAAAGACGGTAGTCATTTCTATCGATAACTAGTCATGCCAATGTATTAAATATGCCAAAAACATAAAACCAGCCATAAAGGCGGTGATATTTTATTCTCTCTATAAATATGCACTTTTTAGTCTCAAACAATAGGCAGGCCCCGAGTCTGCAAATGCAACGGAGGCCATTGGGCCTTCCCTGTGCTATGCTCATACGGATCCGAAGTGGGTTGGCCAAGCGCCACGAGTGTATTCTTCCTCCCCTTTATCGGCATACACAAGGTTACATAATGGGATAGACATCATTATCGGCATACCCGAGGTTACAAAATGGGATAGCCATCATTATCGGCATACCCGAGGTTACATAATGGGATAGCCATCATTATCGGCATACCCGAGGTTACAAATGCCACGGAGGCCCGTGCGCTTAAGTTCCTCAAAAGTGCAAGTCATTGGGTAGTGTCGCTCCACCCCGGGGATTTGATAATGACACTAGGGATTGGTATGCCACGGGGGGTTCGCGTTTTTCCCACATGGCCTTCACTCATTCATGCGTCCCGAAGATTGACACTCCAGCCCGTGGGTTTGATAATGACACCGGAAATTGCTTTGCCACGAGTTTCACGCATTTCCTAGATGCCCTACACCCCTTCACGTATTCCGATCACGAGCATCTCCCAAAAATATTAAACATGCCTTTCCCATCCAAATAATAAACAAGCATAAAGGAACAAGTTTTTATTTAAATGCGAAAGTCTTATTTATATTCAATGGATCTATTGCCCTTCTTACAACTCTTTGTGGGTCATTTTAAGAGAGGCTCTATTGAAAATATCCCTTAAGCACCTCAACATTTCAAGGCTTCTTGATCCGGACACTCCCGACCATCTTTTCCAGGTGATAGGTGCCCACTTGGTGACATTGCTACTAGCGCTGCCTCATCCTCATGACCTCATGATCAACATACTCGCTGAGGTAACCATTCCTCACCAGGTCCTCCATATGCTCCTGCAGGTTCTTGCATCCATTTGTGGCATGTCTCATTACTTTATGGTGCAAACAATAAGCCATGTTGTTTCTTTTCTCATTTGGAAACTTTCTCCGGTCGGGCTCAGTCAATAGACCTTTATCCTGGATCTTCTGAACTATCTGCGCCAGAGACCTGTTTAGGGCAGTATACGCAGCGTCCCCTGTAACCTTGAGCTCCTATTGGGTAGGTCCTGGTCTCTTCCCTTTATTAGTTATTTGGTCATTTTCTGTCGTGGCCAGACTCTTACTACTGGCAATATCCTTCCTCATTTGACTAGGTATTGCCTGCATCTGCTCTCCCGATGCTCTTTCTTCTAGATTTTCAATTCTCTCCATCATGGCTTGTATGAAGGCTTGAGTTCCCTCCATTTCTATCCGCAAGTTCTCCTCCATTCACTCCATCCACCTCGCACCGTGGCTTCTGAAGTGATGTGGTTTCCATCACATGCCATCGCTTCAACGTGTTTGTTACTTCTTATACTGTCCCCACAAACGGTGTCAACTATTGATAGCTGATTTTCGTTCTAGGGGCAAATCGATAAACTCACTTCTCGAAAAATCCTCACTCAACTCTGAATTTGTTTAGTTTGGGGACCAAATGCAAACTTAGAAAAAAAAAAAGAGAAAACACACAGAATAAACAGAGGGTTTAACATGGTTCGACAAAATGGATCCAACCTACATCCATTAGCACAAGGGAAATGAAGTTTTATAACGTGCTCGGGTATGACCGACCTACACTATCTCTTGCTTGCAATAAGCTTTTGCTCCATTTTTACCAGTTTTACAATAAAATTAACTAACCCCTTACAATAAATTATCCATCCCTTTATATACTATGGTAAATTCTACTATTTCACCGCCTATGACATCGATCCATGTCATATATCATCATTACAGTAGCAACTCTCCCTAGCTTCCCACAATTTGGCCAATTAGAACACTTCATTTTTTTGTCTCTACACCGACCTATAGTGGCCTATGGCGTCTCTGCGCTACCACATACCTGTCACTGTACCGGCTTATGGCTGCTCTGCTCCGCCACCTATCTATCACTACATCGGCCTATGATGGCTGGCAGAAGCTACTTTAGATGAGAACCGTTACTTGTCTCATACGAGAGCTCGGGATACTATAAACCGTTCCTCGGTCCCTAGGCTGGTGTGCCGAGCCGAATGACCACCTTGGGCCTAAGTGCTTTATTGAATCTGATATCTTCTCATCAGGTCGGGTATGATCTGCTGAGCCGATCCTTATTTTGACACGAGGCTTTGAATGTCGAGGTGCTCTAAGAGTCTGATGCTGGGGCGATCTGACCTGATCTCCTCGGACCTGACCACCTTGGACCTGACCACCTCAAACCTGACCACCTTGGACCTGACTACCTTGGACATGACCACCTTGGACCTGAACACCTCGGACCTGACCACCTCGGGTCAATCTTCCAATCTATCCCTAAGTTTTGCCCCGGGTTGCCTCTCTGTGCCTCGGGCTCGGGTCATGATCTGTTCTAGGTATCACCTCGGATTCGAGCCTCTCTGTCTGACTTCTCATCCTCACAACAACCTTGGACTTTTACCTTGTCAAGTGTAAAACTCACTTTACCATTCCTTGAGATTCTGACTTATTGGGGGCCAAAAAACCACCATCAACAATATATAACAAACATACATACAGAGAACAATACCAAATTAGATATTTTTACCAAATAGGTAGTTGTAAATTAAGACATATAGCAAGTATCTGAGTATAAAACATTACTAGCAGACTAATAGCAAAGCAAATGATTTTAGCTAACAGACTAACATTAGTAAAACATACATGCAGGATCCGGTTTCGACATTAGGGAAGGGAATAGGTTAAAAATGTGTTTGGATTTGCTCATCTTTTTTTTTTTTTTTTAAGTTCCAATTATTTGTTTTTTTTTTTAATTAAAATTTTTACTTAAATATAGACACTAAAATCGTGTTGTAACACTTTGGTCACCACAACGTGATCTCGACGATCATTTTCTACATGTGTGATATATTATTTAATAAAAAATCACGCATGAATGTGTTCGTGATCACGAAATCATTTTTCGAAAATCCGGTGGAATTTTTGTGATTACAACATCCATTTAAATTTTCACTCGCTTTCAAACAGCCTCGGGAATTCGGCCATAACTTGAGCTATTGATGTCCGATTTTAGTAATTTTGGTATTGTCAGAAAACTTAGACGAAGATGTACAATTTTCATGTTGATCATTTTCCATATTCGGATCAGAATCAAGTCAAAAATACACTTTTTTTTCCAGTTATTCTGCACAGTTATGAATTTACCCTCAATTTTAACATATGTGCAAATTACAAAACATTATTTTATTCTATAAAATCTTCATTCAATTATATAAAGAGGCCACTATTCATTCTCTTCCTCAGACTTTCCTCTCGACATTTCCATAATTTGAAACACAAGATCTTGCTTCTTCATTATTCACGTTCAAGACAGCCACAATGAGTAGATTTCTTGAGCATTTCTCAAGCTCTTCCAACCAAGTAAGTCTCCAACTCATTTCGTCTTCTAAATTTCGAATTTTAGCATGCATATCCACTTCTCATTTTCGAGATCCAAGTGAACCTTAGGCTTAAATTGATGCATTTGGCATGGATAAGTTTGCTAGAGTAATTATTTATGCATCTCTTGAAAAAATGGCTTGGATTTGGCTCAAATTGATGAAACTTCACAAACTTGAAAGATGGGTTTGGGTTATGGCCGAATTTATGAGTTGAAGGAGAGTTTAATTTCACGATTTAATGATGTTGGAAATGATGTGGGCGACGAGATTGTGTAATAGATTGTTAGAAATGTTGGTTTGATTGTCCTTGTGTTTGGCAGAATAAGAAGTGGGGTGCTGATTTAGTGTGTTATTATTTTTTATTTTTTTTTTACTTGTGTTGGATGTGTAATTGACGGGTTGTATTAGGTGAGCATGTGTGAGATGTGAATAATTTGTTAGGTGATGATAGAGAGGTTGTTAATGAAGTTATTGTGCATTAGAATGATGAAATGGTGGCCTGTGTTGGGGGCTGATTTGGCAGTGAAAGGGGATGAGAATTGTTGTGTTTTAGACCTGATAATGAGTCATTGTAAGTTTAAAATGTATGCTTGTAATGGCTGAATTAAATGGGTGGAGTAAGGCAGTGAATAGTGACCTTAGGCAGAAAGTCCTGAACTACATTGCAATATGAACAGGCCTTATTATTTCGGCCATTAAATAAATTCTAGACCTCTGACTGATGCACCAATAAATCTAAAAATCAGAATTTTCCAATGAAAGATGAAATTGTGATGAATTTTCAAACATGACTGACCTGCAGTGAAAACTGATTCTGTTTTTAGTGAACAGGGTGTAAAGATTGGCTTATAACTTCAGTTTTAGAAATCGAAATTGAGATCCGTAAAAAACCCACGTAAACTAGACACATAGAGGACCGTTCCATAAAAATATCAGCCCTTGTTCTGACTTCAATTGAGCGTAGTAAATTTTCAAATTTAGTCGACGAGCAGTGAATTTTTCAGCTTATATCAGAATTTTGATTTTACCGATTTAGCCTGCGAAACCTTAAAACAAGCTTCATAGAAATTCGTAAACAATCTAAATATGTTCGTAACGTAGCAAAGGTGAATGTTCTTGCATAGCATATTTAATTTGTTGCATGAACAAAATTATATCTTGCATGTTCTAACAAATTTAACTGGTTATATATCGGTGTCAAGGTTCGCAACCTCCGCGACTCCGTGAAGTAAAGCTTGACGATTCCTAAATCTGTGAGTGGAGTACTTTTTTTCTGGATTTTTATTTATGTTTTCAAGTTATTGAATGGTAACTTTATGACTTATATGATTTTCATTAAAGTTTATTGAATTACTCATTTCATGTGATTTGAGAAAAGTTTTAGATTAGTATGAGATATATGATTTAAACATAAGCAGTTTTGATAAATTTGATATCAGATATGTTTCGAGGATGAGATTTGATTTTCAATAGTAATGATTTACTTTCCATATTTTTGGAATTGACAGACATTGGAATTGACGAACCCCGGGATATGTGCACATGTAGTTCTCAACTCGGGATCAGACGGACGGCGATACATAATGCCCCTGAATCCCTACCTACCTCAGATGGGACATTCCTGAGTGCAGTTTCAATGACTTGGGGGACGGCGATACGTAACGCTACAAGGCACTAGTTTAGGCGTATGGGGGGACAGCGATACATAACGCCCTCATGCGTAAGGTTTTCAACTGATTTCCTACGGTTTTGAGATTCCAGATTTTCAAAATGTTATTTTCCGACAAAGATTTCAAACATGAACTAGTTTATAATTTTATATGTTTAAAACAGTATTTTGCAATATAGTTGATTTTATGACTGATTTAGTGATTCTGTTTTCGTTTTTCTTATAGCTCCACTCATTCCTTTCTAATTTTGAATCTCCTGAGAATTTGATTAACCCATTCTTTTCTTTTCTCATATAGATATCTTGTCACCCTTGACATAGGTTCCGATATGTTGACGCACCATAGAGTGCTAAATTAGACCAAATGTTAGCTATACTTCCCACAGAGAAGTGTTAAGACAGAGAGATAAGTTCGTCCGTGTTGGGAATTTTAGAATCATACCTGTTGTTCACAGTGAGGATGTAGTAGCTAAGGATATAAAACAACTCTAGCACAACATAAATATCGTAGTATAGTTATCTATACGTTAGTATCAGTTTCCAAACTCAGTGGTGAAACTTGCAGTATCTTATATACTCGTATCTTTCTTGTTATTTTTCTCGGCTCATCTTGAATACTTCTTTCTTTTAAAGAAGACTTTAGCCCCTTCTGGAACAGTTGAGATTGTTTGAAGTAAATGATTGGTGGTTACATGGCAGGATTATTGAAAATTATAGCTACCACATTTGAAATGAAGCCTTTCTTTGATATTTATGGATTTATCGAGAGAATGGGTTCATTCAAGAGCCTCTTATGATTGAGTCTGAATTGGTGTAAAAGACGAAGATTGGCGAGCCACTCAATGAACGAAATCAAAACCTTGTTCCCTCTTTCTTGAGTTTCTCCTCATCATAATCTAAGATGAGTATTAACAGTTTTTCTTTCCAAGTACCACTGCTTTTGCATTATCTTATGTTCTGATTCTCTAGATGCCCGACTCGATTTATTGGTCGCCTTTAGAGTTCAGTACTAGATTCTCCATTAATCTAAAGATTGTCTCATAATGATATAAATGACTTATGAAGGAATGACCGATTCCAAATTGTGATCATTACTTACCGTTAAGCTTAACTTTGATTGGACTCATCGAGACAGCTGGATTTAGCATATAAGCTTTTACTCCATCATAAACATTTTGATAATCCTAGTTCTATTCAAATGGCACTAATTTCTTTATCTGTCTTGAGAACGGTTGGTACCTATTCGAAAGGTTTATTATGAATCGATAAAATAAGGTAAGGGCACTGATCTATTATGGATATTTCCACAGAAAAATGCTATGCTCGGATGTGTGGTTGACGTGTTGGGAGTACTTATTTGTGAAAGATTAGCTGTTAGCGATTACAAACGAAGAAGTGACGAAATGAAAACCCCAAGTATTGTGGAAAGTAAACCTATGCATGAGCCCTTGCAAATGAGGTAAAAAGTGGTATATATCCTCGTCCTTATAAGCCATGGACAATGAGAACTATAAACAAGAATCGATGATTATTGAGTAATAGGAGTAGTAAGTGTTTAGCCCAAAGCTATGAACTATAAGTGATTTGCATTTTCTTTCTTGATTGGTTTGCATTTTCTTTCTTGATAAAGAAGAACAAACGATGTGCTCCGTTGGTGTGACAAGAGCTTAGAGCTACTCCATTACTCGAAGCCACTTCTCTTAAAATATGAGCGATGATATTAAGAAAAATTTAGTAGATAGCACAAGGGAAGAAAACGTCAGTATTATAGCATGATGTACCAAATTGAGGGTTGTGATAGACTCCAAGGTGATTAAAATTGATAACACCAAATATTGGTCCCACTTTTCAACTGTCATAAAAATTAAGGCTAGATATGTAGAAGCCCTGACCATAACCCTACACATATCCCCACCTCTTTTGTAGTCCCTTTGTTCCTTGTAACACAGTTAGTGTGAGCATTTTCAATACGTAAGACCGTGAGTGATCATATAGGAGTACCAATTAAGGAGAATCCATAATATGTATTTAATGTAAGTAGATAAGTTGTCTAGCTCACCTCCAGATAGAGAGATCGAGTTTTGCATAGATGTAGCTTCCAGTACCCAACCAAAAGCAATTTCTGCCGTAAAAAGCAACTTTAGTAGAATTTAATAAGTTGAAAGCGTAATTATAGGATCCCCAGATTGGGTCTTTATCCACCCTAGTGTGATTCCTTGGGGTATTCGTGTGTTGTCAATAAGAATGAAATTCTTCGACTGCGTAGTGAATACGAGTTGTTAGTGTTCCTAGATCATGCCAAGGATCTCTAAGATGATATTGTGTGTGAATATTTAAAGAAATAGCGGAAATACTTACAATGATCGGATGTTGAGATGTCAAAAATCTTTTTGTTTTGGAAGCTCCAAGCTTGATGTTTGTGTTCCAAACTCAAGGGATTAGTTTCCCTATCACCTTCTTTGAATCTTTAAGTGCTAGCTTTTGAAAATTTTGCAACAAACTTTTCCCTTTGAAGAAGAAGAAGTCACGACAAAAGCAAGAGGAAGAGAGTTTTTTTTTGTTTTGATATTTTGATTTCAAAAACCAATTACCAAAGTCAACTTCAAAGTTGGTATATCATTTCAAAAATAAAACAAAGTGTGTTGGTTATAGTTTGAGTGTTGAATAAGCAATCCAAGCTTTCACTCAACCATTAATAACTTCCATCACTAGTCAAACCTGTTGATGTAAGTCAAGTGGGTCCCACCACTTTTAAATTTCAAATTTAAGTCAAACAATTCAACACGCAATTTCGCTCGGGCCCGGGTTCGTTTAATTCCGAATTAAACGAATTTGCCGTTGCGACATAATTAAATATAATTTAATTAAATAATTATGCCTAGTAAAATTATTATTGAAGTCGCTCGTGAATTGATTCTAAATTAATTTGTTGCCCGAATTAAAATCCAATTTTAATTCCGCTTTGAAATCTAATTTCAATTAATATATCTAATATATAATTTAATCGATTAATTCCAAATTAATTGTTCTCTCTTTTCTAATCGAATTTTATCTCAAACAAATTCTTGACGCAATTAATCTCAGATTAATTTTCTCTCTCATAATTAATCTCAGATTAATTTTCTCTCTAATAATTAATCCTAGATTAATTTTGTTCGAATCAAACGTCATCGGTGAATCTTTGGGAAACGACTCATGAGATTCCTGGATATGTTGGCAGTAAATACGGTTATCGGACTATCCGAATACGTACGTACCTGGTACCACGTTCTTACCGATTTACAAGATATGGTTGGCTTCTAGCAAAGCACTGTGCCTACCCAATTCTCCAGAAATATTCTTTTAAGGAATACCAAATCTTTATCAAGCGTAGTATACTAAGTATTGCGTATTACGATCCAGTATCGGATGACACATGCTAGGCTTGGGGCTGGAATTGTGTCTGCCCCGTACGAAGCATATATCGGATCACCAGCAACTAGACTCTTTAATCGGATAATCATGACCTTGTCATACTATCCCGATAACTGCAGTATATAGGAGTACCAGTTCTGTATCATGCGTGATCATCATCTCCATATGACTGAAGTGACACTTCGATCTTGACATCACACCCAATACACTATGATTCTCAGTAAACCTAGAAGAGGCGTACACAGAACCTTTTAAAGCCCCGGACGACGAAAACCAAATCGTACTGATTGTCGCAAGTATTAGCGATGCAAGTCTCAGGTTAAGACCACATACATCTACCCTGATTCGGATTCCCATAGACACATAGTCATACTACCAATGGGATTCCGAGGGGTCTATCCAGAGCAATGTTGTTCCCGATCCAACGACTAACAGAACCTTCTATCGCACTTGCATAAGTATCCAATACCCAAATATATGACAACTATGATGTTAAGCTTCCATAACGCGCACAAGTGCAATACTAGCCAATTCTGCATTATCGATGTCCAGTCTCGATAATACTAGGACTAGGGGTATTTAATGATTAAACAGTTCGTAGATTGATACTTTCTCATATCTTACTAATCCGGAACTAATCATAAGGACTTTTATCATTTATATATATTCAAGTAATCTAATTACAAAATGATAAAATAGTAATTTCCTTTGTCACATAGTTAATTTGTACAAAAACCACAATGTCTTTTACAAATAGTGATGCTATGGGTCATAATTGTCCAAAAATCTCTCACTTGGCTCATAGCCAATCACTCAAGTATCTAACACCTGAACTATGTACATGTCGCTCAAACTTCTGCTGAGAAACAGCTTTCGTCAGCGGATCTGCAATGTTGTCATCTGAAGCGATCTTTTCGATCTTCACATCGCCACGATGAATGATCTCACGAATCAGATGGAAACATCGAAGTACATGCTTGGATCGTTGATGAGACTGTGGTTCCTTAGTCTGCGATATAGCCCCGTTGTTGTCACAATACAAAGGAATAGACTCAGCTGCTAACGGAACTACTCCTAATCCAATTAGGAATTTACGGATCCAAACTGCCTCTTTTGCTGCTTCAGCTGCAGCGATATATTCCGCTTCTGTTGTTGAATCGGCAAAAGTCTTTTGTTTGGAAGATTTCTAGCTCACTACTCTGTTGTTCAAACAAAATATGTACCCAGATTGCGACTTAGAGTCGTCTTTATCGGTTTGGAAATTTGCGTCGCTAAATCCAGTCACCTCAAGTTCTCCATCTCCATAGACTAATAAAGCATCATTAGTTCGTCTAAGATACTTAAAGATGTTCTTAACCGCAACCCAATGACCATCACCTGGATCGGCCTGATAGTGAGTGCACATGCTCAAAGCATATGAGACATTAGGTCGCTTACATATCATGACATGATCGATCCGACTGCAGAAGCAAATGGGATCCGACTCATGTTGTTTCTCTCATCTTGAGTTTTAGGACACATGTCCTTAGATAGAGAAACGTCATGTGACACAGGAAGCAGTCCCCTCTTGGACTGATCCATGTTGAATCTCTTCAACACTTTGTCAATGTACGAGCTCTGGGAGAGTCCAAGCAGTTTTCTAGATCTATCCCAGTAGATCCTTATTCCCAGAATAAAGGTTGCTTCTCCTGGATCTTTCATGGAGAATTTTAATGAAAGCCAAGCTTTCACCGATTGTAGCATGGGAATGTCATTGCCAATAAGCAATATATCATCAATGTAAAGGACAATGAATGTTAGTGCGCTCCCACTAACCTTCTTATATACACAAGAATCATCTTCATTTTGAATGAAATCATATTCTTTTATGATCTCATCAAAACGTTGGTTCCAAGAACGCGATGCTTGTTTAAATCCATAAATGGATTGATTTAACTTGCAAACCTTGTTTGCATGTTTTGGTACGAAAAAATCGTCAGGTTGTTGCATATAAACATCCTCCAAAAGGTTTCCGTAAAAGGAAAGCGGTTTTGACGTCCATCTGCCATATTTCATAATCAAAATATGCAGCAATAGCAAGCATTATCCGAATGGATTTAATCATGGCAACATGTGAAAAAGTTTCATCGTAACCGACACCATGTCGTTGACGATACCCTTTCACTTCAAGCCTAGCTTTGTACGTTTATATGTTGCCATCTATGTCTGTTTTCTTCTTGAAAACCCATTTACAACCAATCGGCCTTACGCCTTCTGGTGCATCAACCAGTGCCCAGACTTGGTTGGTATACATGGAATCCATTTCGGACTTCATAGCATCTTGCCATAATGCGGAGTCGATACCTTGTATCGCTTCCTCATACGTAGCTGGCTCATTATCCTCAATTAGATTAATATCCACATTAGGTGAGATCAGAAACCCATACCTCTCATATTGTTTTCTGACTCTCTGATATACGCAGTTCTTGTGTATTAGAAGATTGTGGTACAGTCTCATCCCTGATGAACTGTTCGTGTTCCGTTTGGGAGTCGGTGCCAGGAACAGTATCACTCCGATTTTCATCGAGTTCTACTTTCCTCCCACTTACCACTGCATTTAGGAATTCTTTTTCAAGGAAAACCGCATGTAGAGCAACAATACCTTGTTCTCTTGTGGGTTGTAGAAGTAATATCTTTTGTTTCCCTAGGATAACCTACAAATAGGCACTTATCCGATTTGGGATCTAGTTTGGTACTATCCAAACGTTTAACATATGCCAATCATCCTCAAATCTTCAGGAATGAGAACCTGATTTCTTTCCTATCCATATTTCATATGGAGTCTGTCCAACAGACTTTGACAGAACCTTATTCAAAATAAGTATTGCACTGTTCAATGCATATCCCCAGAAGGAAATTGGTAGCTCAGTGTGACTCATCATAGACCTTACCATGTCCAACAAAGTTCGGTTTCTCCGTTCGGACACACCATTTAATTGAGGTGTTCCGAGAGGAGTCCACTGTGACAGAATACCATATTCTTTCAGGTAATCGAGAAACTCATTGCTCAAGTATTCTCCACCACGGTCTGACCGCAATGTTTTAATACTTTTACCGGTCTGTTTTTCTACTTCGTGTCGAAACTCTTTGAATTTCTCAAAAGTTTCCGACTTGTGTCTCATAAGATACGCATAACCATAACGTGATGCATTATCCGTAAAGGTTACGAAGTATTCATATCCACCTCTAGCCTGGCTAGACATGGGCCCATATACGTCACTATGAACAAGGGCTAACAGTTCGATGGCACGAACACATTTACCGCTAAAAGGCGTTTTAGACATCTTGCCTAATAAATAAGATTCGCAGACGTCGTATGAATTAAGATCAAATCCGTCCAAGTATCCACTATTCGAAAGTGTGGATATACGAGTCTTGTTTATGTGTCCCAGACGATAATGCCACAAATAAGTTTCATCTATTTTACTTATTTTGAGCCTTTTGTTTGTCATGTTATATGTTTGAGATTCATTTATATTCAAAATATAAAGACCATTATTTAAATCAGCAGTGTATATCTCAAAATCATCTTTATAAACAAAACATCATGTGTTCCTGAATACAAATGTATACCCACAATGGGTTAAACAAGATACAGATATAATGTTTCTAGTCAAACTAGGTATATAATAACAGTCTGATAAAGTAAGTACATGCCCCGAGGGCAGTTCCAAAATATAGGTCCCAACAGCCAAAACAGTGACTCTAGTCCCATTTCCAACTCGAAGGTCGATCTCTCTTGAAGCCAGTCTCCTGCTAATTTGCAGATCCTGCACATCAGTACATATATGAGTACCACATTCAGAATCAAAAATCCAATTTTTAAAACTAGAAGTAGACATGTTTATTTCAATAACAAACATACCTGAAGCCGGTGCCTTGCCCGCCTTCACTTCCTTCATGTGTGCCTTGTACTCACGGCAATCACGCTTCCAGTGACCCCGTTTACCACACTGTAGGCAGACATCTTGGGATTTGTCCTTTGCCTTGCCAGAAGACTTTGATGATTTGGCCTTGCCTTTTCTTTTCTTTTTTTTCACACCTCCAGAAGCCTTCAACCAAGCCTTGGCTTTCTGAGATGTCGAAGTGAAGTGCGCCTCGCGCTTTTTGCCCTTTAAAAGCTCTTTTTCTGCCTCTTTCAGCATTGCCATCAACTCTCCAAGAGTCTTTTTTTGGTTCATCATATTATAGTTAATCATGAACCCGCTCCAGCTGTCAGGAAGAGACTGTAAGATCAAATCTATGGAAGTCCCAGCCTCAAAGGTTATGCCCAGCTGTTCGATGTCAGCAATCATCTGCGACACATGGTGCTCAACTGATGTACCCTCTGACATTCGAGAGTGAAATAGCTTCTTCTGCAATTCATACTTCTGCGATCTAAAGTTAGATCGGTGAAGGTCCCTCAATTTCAACATCATTTCGTAAGAATCCAATCCCTTGTTTTGACGACGAAATTGTGGGGTCATTGCAGCAAGCATGAAGGATTGAGCAGTTGAGTTGTCATCACTGTGAATCTTCCAAGCTCAAGCTCAAGTGGCTACTCAATTCCGGGCTTAGGTCGATAGGTCTCTCTATCGTATAAAGCATCTTCTCTGCCCCTAGGACAATCCTGAGGTTCATATCCCAGTAAGGAAAGTTCGCCACATTAAGACATTTTCGCCCATGATAATGTCCCTAACGTTGATCTTTCCAGCCATCTTAATCGCAATAGTCTGACTATTCAATTAACGATTTCGGGTACAGTCCAACTGTTAAAAGAAAACAATAAATTATTAGTCCAACTAATATAAATATATAATGACGAAAATAATTTGAAAGCGCGTGTTTGGAAAGTATTAAACGAAATTGCAAATTTAATACTGGCCTCCCATTATTTTTCGGCGAGCCTCTAACCCTCTGTTGAGTACTCGGGAAACCTAGTTTCCTAGTGGGCTAGGATCCCGTTAAATAACACACAACCTTGACTTTGGCCAACAAGCTGTATGAAACTTAATTAGGTAGATCTCTAAGCTCAATTGGATCTCATCCAATTCCTAGATCCGGTAGGTGGACCTCCAAGGCCGAAACATATACCCAATGTATGTAAATATATCCAATATATTTCCTAACCTTTTCCTTTGAATCAACTAAGCCTTGGCTTTGGCTCAACAAGCTTAATGATTCCAGTTAAACACGACTCATTGACAGTGGGATAGCTTCGTAATCCACGTCGATGAACTAGAAGTGACCTTGAGTTTGGCCAACAAGTCACAACCGCCCAAGACATGCGATATAGAACAAAGCTTTCGTGGTTCAAACATATCCGCGATGAACGTTGATCTTGACTTTGGCAAAAAAACCAATGCCAATCTTGGATCTTGATAGAGAACCACTCAATGGAAGGAAAAACGCTTAATATTTGATTGATGGTTTTTTGCGTAAATTGGCAACCAATTTATTATCTTTGATTATGTCTCATCATACACCATTAAGCATGCATTCTAAAAGCATAATAAGGCGCGAAATAAATTAATAATGATATACGGATAGATATATAACAAATTGTTCCTAGAACAACTCTCTCATTCTTCTCTCCCGCTAACACTATTCTTACTTCTACCCAATTACATAATACTAAAAGAAACCTCATTAACATTGAGGGGAATTGGTGAGAAAAGAAATACAATGAGAAAATAGATAATAGGCTGGACATGCAGATCCAATTTAATAAATTCTAAATTTATTACAACAATTTCCAAAATTGCCCATACCCTTCTAATATCCATCTGATATACATTATTCATACAATACATCCAAGTATTCATACAAAGTATGTTATTCAATCAATCTAATCCAATTAATTAATCTTTGAATTAATGACCATCCAATGTTCAAACAACAATTTGATTTGCGCGAGTCCAACTCGTTTAAGAATAAATACTCAAAGTACGTATTCTTGAATTATATCGAACTATAATTTTAAATCCAATTTAATTTGTACTCAATATTAATTCTAATTTAATTCCAAATTAAATAATTACACTTATTTATGTGCCTTAAAGACTTAAATTCTAAATCTAATATTAATGGGTCTCAAATGCCCAATTAGTATCCAATACTAATTTAATTAAGGTCCAATGAGCTTTTAATTAATTCTTAAGGCATGGGCTTTGGCAATTATGGATCCAATCCAAGATGCCAAGGCCCAAAAAGGAATCACATTTTTGCCATAAAATTAATTTTGGCCCATTAGGCCCAATTAAATAGTTAAAGGCCCAATTATTATATTTGGACTTTATGGAAATGGTTTTAGGCTCAATTTGGATCTAATCCAATTGTTCTAAACCAAGCTTGGCCCAACCAAGCCCATTAAGCCCAAATACAACAAAATTAGCTCAATCCAATTTTAAAGACTAATTTTATTATTAACATAATATTCTAAATATCATATTAATTTAATTAAAGTGTAATTGTCATAATTAATTAGTTTAAAACTAACATTTCCAAAACATCAATTGAACTAATTAATCATGTTTTAATAAATCAACTCATGTCCAACACAAATTGAAGCAAAATCAATCAATTGCATGCTTCTGATTCACGGCAACATAGCATAAAATAGCAATTAGTTTGATTTCAATCCAATTAAATCAACAATCAATTTATCTCATGCTTTAAACACATCTTGGAGTGGCAATTTGGGTCAGGATTCGTTTATTCGTTCGATTCGCTTTAAAGCGAATATGGGTTTGGAAAAATGGATTCGTTTAATAAATCCGAATTTGAGGTCATCAATTCGTTTATTCGTTTAGGATTCGTTTATTAAACGAATAATAAACTAATCGAATCTGAATCGAATTCGTTTAATACCCGTTTAATTTTATTACAAATTTACCCTTAAAATTTTCAAATATGTGTTAACTACACGAAGGATATTTTAGTAATTACCTACCTTTAACCTAAAAATCTAAACCTAGGCTTCACAAAAACATTTCACACTTCCAGCCGCCTCTCTCAATCTAAACCTAAAACTCTCTCAAATCTGAAATCAATCGCACTCTTCGGTTCTTCTTCTTCAGCCTTCACGCACACTTGACGCTTCAGTTCTTCTTTTTCTACAGCCTTCATGTCTCTCTCAAATCTGAAATCAATCGCACTCTTCAGTTCTTCTTCAACCTTCACGCACTCTTGACGCTTCAGTTCTTCTTCTTCTACAGCCTTCACGCTTCAGTTCTTCTGATTTCATTTTGATGTGGGAAGATTTCATTGTTATAATTATAGTATTTGGAATAGACCTATGATATGCATGTCTTGTTTTTGAATCCTTTTCTGAATGAAGTAGATTCCTGCTCTTCTACTAAAGCTTTTACACTATTTTCAGATTTAAATGTTGGCATATTTTTGCCTATGGAAAATATTATTTTACATTATTGTAAAGCAATTCATGTTTGGGTAGTGGTAGCTAATTCTGATTGCAACTTTTCTATGTTTTGTATTTCTTTCTGGATATTAGAAGAATTGTGTCATACTATGTTTTGATTGAATGGTGTGTAAAAAAAGCATATAATGGTTCGGAGTGTTCATGCTATTAAATTATAAAATTAAGTATTGTTGGGTATAAACTTGAAGCCAGCATCAGTCATCTGCTTCCAAATTGATGCTCCTAAACGAATATTCGATTATTAAACGAATACGAATATTCGATTATTAAACGAATACGAATATTCGATTATTAAACGAATCGAATGCGAATAATAAACGAATCGGATACGAATAGTAAACGAATCGGATGCGAATAGTAAACGAATAATAATTTTGATTCGATTCATTTGATTTATGTAAACGAATAAATGAATCGAATACGAATATTCGTTTATTAAACTAATCAAATCTGAATCATAATATCAGGATTCGTTTAATAAATGAATCGAATTGAATTCAGTGCTTTACAATTCGATTCGTTTAGAATTCGTCACGAATTCGATTCGTTGATTCGTTTTGCCACCCCTAAACACATCCAATGGTCTAATTAACAAACAAATCACCATGAACATTTAGGGCTTATATTCGGCCAAGCCTAGGAGATTAGGGAAAATTAATCTAATCAATTTATCTCAAATCTATTGATTCACAAATCTAATTTATCATCATCAAAGCTCAACCAAACAACCAATTTGAAGAAATCATGATCCAAACACAAAAATTCCCAAATTAAAATATATGAACCATAGAATAAATCATGCTTAGAAAAAGGTTATGATACCATTGTTAGTGTTCCTAGAACATGCCAATGATCTCTAAGATGATATTGTGTGTGAATATTCAAAGAAGTAGCATAAATACATACAATGATCGAATGTTGAGATTTCAAAAATCTTTTAGTTTTGGAAGCTCCAAGCTTGATGTTTGTGTTCCAAACTCAAAGGATTAATTTCCCTATCACCTTCTTTGAATCTTTAAGTGCTAGCTTTTGAAATTTTTACAACAAAATTTTCCCATTGGAGAAGAAGAAGTCACGATAAAAGCAAGAGGGAGAGAGAGTTTTTTGTGTTTTGATATTTTGATTTCAAAAACCAATTACCAAAGTCAACTTCAAAGTTGGTATATCATTTCAAAAATAAAACAAAGTGTGTTGATTATAGTTTGAGTGTTGAATAAGCAATCCAAGCTTTCACTCAACCATTAGCAACTTCCATCACTAGTCAAACTTGTTGATGTAAGTCAAGTGAGTCCCACCACTTTTAAATTCCAAATTTAAGTCGAACAATTCAACACGCAATTTCGCTCGGGCCCGGGTTCGTTTAATTCCGAATTAAACGAATTTGCTGTTGCGACATAATTAAATATAATTTAATTAAATAATTATGTCTTGCAAAATTATTATTAAAGTCGCTCGCGAATTAATTCCAAGTTAATTCGTTCGCCCGAATTAAAATCCAAGTTTAATTCCGCTTAAATCTAATTTTAATTAATATATCTAATATATAATTTAACAGATTAATTCCAAATTAATCGTTCTCTCTCTTCTAATCGAATTTTATCCCACACAAATTCTTTCCACAATTAATCCCAGATTAATTTTCTCTCTCTCATAATTAATTCTGTTCGAGTCAAACGTCATCGGTGAATCTTTGGGAAGCGACCCATGAGATTCCTTGATATGTTGGCAGTAAATACGGTTATCGGACTATCCGAATACGTGCGTACCTAGTACCACGTTCTTACCGATTACAAGACACGGCAAAGCACCGTGCCTACCCAATTCTCCAGAAATATTCTTTTATGGAATACCAAATCTTTATCAAGCGTAGTATACTAAGTATTGCGTATTACGATCAGTATCGGATGTCACATGCTAGGCCTGGGGTTGGAATTGTGTCTGCCCCGTACGAAGTATATATCGGATCACCAGCAACTAGCCTCTTTAATCGGATAATCATGACTTTGTCATACTATCCCTATAATTGCAGTATATAAGAGTATCAGTTTTGTATCATGCGTGATCATCATCTACATATGACTGAAGTGACACTTCGATCTTGACATCACACCCAATACACTATGATTCTCAGTAAACCTAGAAGAGGCGTACACAGAACCTTTTAAAGCCTCGGACGACGAAAACCAAATCGTACTGATTGTCGCAAGTATTAGCGATGCAAGTCTCAGGTTAAGACCACATACACCTACCCTGATTCGGATTCCCATAGACACATAGTCATACTACCAATGAGATTCTGAGGGGGTCTATCCAGAGCGATGTTGTTCCTGATCCAACGGCTAACAAAACCTCCTATCGCATTTGCATAAGTATCCAATACCCAAATATATGAGAACTATGCCGTTAAGTTTCCATAACGCGCATAAGTTCAATACTAGCATATTCCGCATTATCGATGTCCAGTCTCGATAATACTACGACTATGGATATTTAATGATTAAACCGTTCGTGGATTGATACTGTCTCATATCTTACTAATCTGGAACTAATCATAAGGACTTTTATCATTTATATATATTCAAGTAATCTAATTACAAAATGATAAAATAACAATTTCCTTTGTTACATAGTTAATTTGTACAAAAACCACAATGTCTTTTATAAATAGTGATGCTATGGGTCATAATTGTTAACATAATGAAGATACTACCAAGAACAAGTGTTTACTGTCGAGAATTAATGCGTTGTTCAAATAGTCTAAGATGATATGGTATTATTTTCAACGTCGGTGATTGGCATGGTCCCCGTTGACCTGAAATTGAAAGAAGAAATACTCCCGAAATTTCAGCAATTAGTAGAGCGGTTTGCTCCGTTTAGTATTATATCGGTAAAGTAACCAATGTTGTAAATTTCTTAAATAGAAAAAAAAATCCCAAGGAGTTTATTCTTTTGTCCATTAAGAAGGAGCAATCAGAAATGGAGCTACAGAGCTGTCTCTGCGATATTGGATCTTCAAATAGCAGATTAAAGAGTGTTATTAGCATAGATATGGATAGAACCCACATTTGTAGATTACTATGATACATCAGGACCAAAATAAGTAAAGAAGTGTTTTACTCGTTGACATACAATAACAGAATATCGAACATTGACAAGAATGCTCCAAGTGTAGATAATCCTAGATGGTAGTGGAATGAGACCACAATGAATTTTAGCAGATGGATTTCCACAGACTAATAAGTAAGATTCCTTATTTAGGAAATCGTAGATGGGTTGATTATGTCTACACACTTAACTCAGCTCACTAATCTTATTACATCGAAGTTTTAGGAATCCTTCTAGGAAGCATTATGACCTTAGCTACATCTTAGCATGACTTGTCGTTCACGGGAAGATGACCAGCCAGAACATGATCATACGAATAATAGAAGACATATCAAAGGCTTGTGTCGTAGATTTTAAGGACCACAAGGGCCAATTCTTATCGCTGATTGATTAGACATACAGTAAAAAGCTATCATGCAAGTATACATATGACTCTATTTAAGACTTTATAGTAGGAAAAACGGATTTCCAGTGCGATGGCTTAGAGAATTAGTGAGATTCGACAAAAAAGCAAGCCAAGTACTAGGAGCGGTGACCATTTTAGATTCTCTGTAAGGTCGAAAACAGTATTCAAAAGCTTGTAATTCCAACTATCATGGACAAGATAAATTTCATTTTTCATGTATATCCATAATGAGGCACATGTGGTGAAGCATTAATTCGTGAATATCAGCCAAGATTTGTTGTACCTGGAATAACCATAAATAAATTGTTGACGAAGGAACTGGTAAGTTACGGTCCGGATGGATTCCATCGGTTAAGATATTAAGGAAATGTCATAAGCAGTAGGATGCCACCTGAAGCCTAAAAAAGTCAGGAGAAGACAATTTCCCCAGCAACTTGCTAATAAGAAATAGTCCAAGTCATTGAGTTGTTATGATTTGAGGATAAATCATTTCAAGGGGGAAAATATAACACCCCAATCACCACGACATGATCCCGATGACTATTTTATACATGTGTGATATATTAATTAACATAAAATCATGCATGAGTGTTAGAGATATGCCCTATAGCCAACTTGTAGATGGGCTTTATGTACATGTATTTGTAATATTTTCATTAATTAATAATTTGGCAATCTTTATTATACGTGTCTTACATAAATTATATGAATCATCAAACACTGTCATAAAGCTTTTGGAGTAATAAGATGATGGCTTCCACGCCTTATGAGAATCATTACTCTCAAACGTTCCTAGTCATAGTTTTGTGAATAATCTGGGCGTTCACAAAGCGCAGAGACTAGCATGATGATATGATCTGCCCTTAAGTGGGGTAGCCGATCTCATAGGCTATTAGCGGAGATCCGTCCGCTTGGTGTATCACATGGATGCATGAGTTGCTCGTGTCCATCGAACTAACCGCCGAAAGTTTTCACATGGAGTGTTTATCCCATGTGTCTGTGAGAACTTTCATGTATCGATTGTATAACTAGTCCTTAGACTTGAGGTCATTACAATCTTATGTGTGAATCAAATAACTTTGACATTCTCCTTCCCCGGTTCAAAAGAACCGGTCATAAGGGTATGATTGGGTCATTTGTTGAAACACATGAAGTTTGTAAAGATACAACAGAGAATCGCCACTCTCTCGGATAATATTTTCTTATAAGAGTAGTATTCCAGTTCGCGGGTTGATATGTGTGATCAGTGCTTGGGAGTGTGGCCGCAGCAGAAGAATCTTGTGAGATTCTTGGGTTAGCACGATTCATGACACTATCAACATCATACCTTTGACTATATTGGTGGACATTTTCCATACCCTAGGTCAAACGGTGGGGATACAGTGAGGGGAGGGACCGTATCATATGTAAATCACATACGGAATGAGTATATATCTTTCCTTCTCATTTGGGGGCTTTGGCATGTTGTTAGATGTCAACCTTGGTCATTGAAATCGAACGACCATCTGATCGGAGGATAATTTATGTTCGATTAAATTATCACGATTCATTTCATGTCCAACTTGAGGGGAACCCAAAAGGTCACACACAATAAAGTCGAAATCAATGGTTAACAGTGCACAATACAAATTTAACAGCTTATATGATTGCTGTAGGAATTGTTCATAAATGGTTCAATGTGTTTAATTATTGAACAGATCATTTATGAGGTTCCAAAGTGGCTTAGGGATTGGTGAATGATGATAGGGGCACTTTGGGAATTAGAAAAATGAATAAGAAAATAAATAAATAAAAAATCTGCGTTTTTATTTTATTTTATTTTTTGTTTGAATTCCAATTCGGCTCAAACTCTTAGGGGTTTTATAATCTCATTAAACCACTATATTAAGATCCAATGGCTAAGATTTAATTAGCATTTATCCCACATCGGATTCTTAATTAATTTTGTTGTCTTTGGAGCACCTATATAAACCCAAAGAATTCTTTACAAATTTTTACATCAAAACCTTTCATATATTGGGTTTATATAAGTGAGCAACTCTAAAGTTTAAGAGTAAGCCACTGATTTTGAGGATCCTTAAGTCTAATTGACTAGAGGAATCTCAAGTTAAAATTTTTGAGGTATTTGCCTAGGCTAGCACCAAGGGCAAACTACCCGTGCACTCAAGGCGTAGTCTTGCTGTTGAGTTTTGGCTTTGGTGTGTGCACCTTTGGAGGCCACACACTTGGGTGGCACTTTGGAATGTGGAAGAGCTTGCTGAGTTCGAGAAAAGCTTGTAGATTGGAGGGAGGACTAGAGGAGTCTTCGGTTCAAGTAAGTTTTTTTCTTTCTTTATTTTTAATTAGAGTTCTTATGATAGTTAGCATGTTTAAGTTTATGTTCTTATGAGTTTTTTATGCTTAGAATATATAGTAACATACATAGGCTTGTAGAATAATCAAAACAAATGGGTTTTGGGCAAAGGGATAGCGGCATCAAATTTTTAATTTTCCGCTGCGCACTCACGGCCGCTTCCCAACAGTGGTATCAGCGCGCCATTTTTGTTTTGATTAGTTCTCTCATTGGGTGTGTAAAAGCTCGTTGGAAATCTAACACCCTGAACTTATTTTTAGGCACATGTTTTGCATGATTTGGTTAAGATTTGAATTGTGAAATTGCATTTAAAGTTCACGCATCTGTAAAAAAATGTGAATAGTAAATTTATTTGATTAAAATAAAATGCAATATCATAATTAAATATTAATCAAAGTTATTTAATGCATAAAAAAATTCCAACATATTAAAACTCATATGCTTGATGATTCTATGTATGATTAGAATTGGCATGATTATTTTAGGGTGCAAGCATCTAGAGATTTTTAAGGAAATAGAGAGTGTATTGCTTATCCCTTATCTAAGTAATTATTCTGTGATGAACTTAGAGATTTATTACCTTTAAGGCTAATGAATATAAATCAATTGTTTATAATAAAAGACATTATAAAATATATAAGTGGGGTAGGACCAAGGCATTAATAAATCTTTCCAAACTAAAGTTAATTTAACCAAAGCTATTACTAGAGTTAGATAATGATTTGGTGTCTTCCTTCACTCACTACCTTTTTATAGCCAAAAGGAAAAGCTGTGAAGACATCTAGATAATCATTTACTCAAAGCTTACCTTAAAGCATATTTAAAGTGTTGGACTAATTTGGAGGATCTATTGTTTATTCCTGTCACCAAGGTAATAAGAGCCTAAGAGGTAAGGGTATTTAAGAGAGTTCGCTCCACCTTTCTTCTGGGGAATTTTCAATGGAGGAATCCATTTGACAGTTATTCACCTAAACTTGCTAAAATCCTCAATAATAATTTAAGTCTAAAATGTACCTCCCATTGTAAAGTATATACCCAAAGGGCTTAAACCGTATTGGCATGACTAGGCTTTACCAGACTAACCAATATCAATTTATCCATAAATCGTACTATTGACAATGGTTTGACTTTTCTGAGTCATAAGATGCAGCGACCCTTAGGCGTGATCTTATAACTTAGTGGCAAAGATTGGGTGTCCACAAGGACTAGCATAAGCTATGACATGTTTGATTGCCCAACCCAATGATCAAGGAATTGTGATTTATATCATAAATTGGTTGGAAACCTACCTAATTATCATATTTTATAACGACTGGCCCTAGTCGGAGTTGTGAAATGATGATAATGGGATCCTTACCCTCAAGAAATCCATCATATTGGGGTTGATGCGATTTGCTTAAAATTTTAAAACAATTGAGTGAGAGCAACTTCATAATATTAAAAGCCTATGTTATTATGAAACATTAATAAAAACATATTCCTAATTTTAACATTCTCTCTTAACAAGTGGGTTAAAATATTTCACAAACATTCAAATGACAAATAGAATATCACTTCGTTCCATCTTTGATGAGCATAAGCTCAAAGAGGACAACTACAATGACTGGTTTAGAAACCTTAAAATTGCCTTACGACAAGAAAATATTTTCTATGATCTTGAAAGACCATTTCCCCTTGAACCCGCAAATGATGCTGACCAAAATACATTTGATGCTTGGAAGAAACACGTCGATGATGATAAGCAAGTAGTTTGCATAATGCTTGGCTCTATGTCGGACGAACTTCAGAAAGCTCACGAAGATATGGATGCTCAAACCATCATCTTTCAATTGAAGGAGTTGTATGCAACTTCCGTTCATACCGTGAGATTCCAAGTGTCATGTGCCTTATTTCAAACAAGGTATAAGAAAGGATTTGTTAGTGGACATTTGCTTAAGATGATTGGCCACATTGAAAATTTTGCCAACCTCAGGTTCATCATGGATCATGAGATAGGTCATGATCTAATTCTTCAATCATTACCAAAAGACTTCTCTAACTTTATTATGCAGTTTCATCTATCTAATAAAGAAGTTACTTTAGCAGAATTACACAATCTGATAAAGCAAGCAGAGAATGACTTGAAACCGGAGCTTAAAACCTCTGTCATGCTTACGGTTACGGACTTGAAGCCACAAGGCCCAAAGAAAAATAAGGGCAAGGCCAAGGCTCCAGATCACCTAAAGCCCAATGGTAAGGTGGAGAAGAAAAAGGGAAAGAGGAAATATTCTTTTGTGGAAATAAGGGTCATTGGAAGAAAGACTGTAGATCTTTGAAAGCCAAGGAAGCTATGGAAGCCCAAGATGCCAAGAAGCCCAATGCTTCAGGTATGTTGTATATGATTGAACTATATTCTCAAAACTCTGAACCTTATACTTGGGTGCTTGACACTAGTTGTGGGACTCACTTGTGTAACAATGTGCAGGGCCTGAGAAACAGTAGGAGACTCCGTCATAGGGAGGTTGACTTACGCATGGGTAATGGAGCAAAACTGGCTGCATTATGCGTGTGGACTTATTCATTAGTTTTGCCGAATGGTTTAGTTTTAGACTTAGAAGATTGTGTTTATGTACATTCTCTAGTAAAGAACATCATTTCAATTTCTTCTTTATGTAATAAAGGTTTTTCATGCCTAATAAGTTGTAATGAATGTTCTATTTATTTCAATGAAATAAAATATAGATATGGTATTTTGAAAATGGTATCTATGTCTTACAAACTAACAAAGAATGTTCAACCTCTAATACATACAACGTTAACTCGAATAATCTCAATGAATCACTTATATGGAACAGTCGCTTAGGTCATATCAATGAAACAAAATTAACTAAGCTATATAAGGATGGGCATTTCAGACCCTTCAAATATGAACCTTATGGAACTTGTGAGTCTTATTTACTTGTTAAAATGACCAAATTACCCTTCAAAGGTAAATGACAGCGTGCAGCGGAGACATTAGAACTCATACACTCTGATGTATGCGGACCAATGTCAGTCACCGCTAGAAGTTGATTCTCCTACTTCATTACCTTTATCGATGATCACTCGCGATACGAGTATGTGTACCTTATGCGGTACAAATCTGAAGCCTTTGAGAAATTCAAAGACTTCAAAGCTGAAGTAGAAAACCAGCTTAATAAAAGTATTAAGTCACTAAGGTCTGACCGAGGTGGTGAATACTTAAGCGACATATTTCAATATACTTGAGAGAAAATGGCATTGTTTCCCAGTGGACTCCTTTGGGAACTCCACATCATAATGGGGTATCCGAAAGGAGAAATCGGACATTATTAGAGATGGTCCGATCAATGATGCCAGGCACAGATCTACGTCTTTCATTTTGGGGTCTTACTTTAGAAACTGCAACACTACTACTAAACCAAGTTCCTTCCAAGACTGTTAGTCATACACCATATGAGTTATGGTCTAGGAAACGTCCTAGTCTTATTATCTAAGAGTTTGGGGATGTGACGCATATGTTAAGCTCACACAAACGAACAAATTGGATGATAGGGCAGTTAAATGTAAGTTTGTAGGATATGTCTTGAACTCAAGAGCATATGTGTTCTACGTCCCAAATGAACAAAGAACATTTGTCTCACGAAATGCTAAATTTCTAGAGAATGAATTCCTTCTCAAGAAATATTTGGGAGTAGACTTGACATCGATGAGGTACGAGAAGACAAAACAACATAGAACTAAACCCCACGCCCCTAAAAATGGCAGCGACGGAACAACCACAAGGTTGAACTTAAAGGTCTGGTAGGGAAAGAATTGGCCTGAAAGATTGGTTTCCATATGATAAGGAACATGATCAGGTCATTATAATGACGATCTGATGAGTGATAAATGTATCACTATTCCCACTCATTTAACTTAATATTTTGTATAGTTTCTTGAGTTTTGTGAATATTTTGATGTGTTTTGTGTTATTTTGTAGATAAATAAAGTTTCATGACATTCTGGAGGTGATTTGGAGCAAAACTGTGAAATTTGGTGAAATTTGGCAAAAGGGTATTTTGGTAATTTTGGACGTCCCGACACAAATTTTGGTAATTTTGGACATCCCGACACCGAAATAAAGTTTCAAGATATTCTGGAGGTGATTGGAGCAGCAACTGTGAAATTTGGCGAAAAGGGTATTTTGGTAATTTTGGGCGTCCCGACACCGAGGGTATTTTGGTAATTGCACCACCATGCCACGTGTCAAAGATTCAACGAGCCGTCATTTTTAGCACACCATGCCACGTGTCGAAAATTCAGCGATCCAAAAATATAATAATAAAATAATAAAAATCAAAAATAATAAAAAATTCAAAAATCAAAAAATAATAATAAAAAATTAGATTTTTTTTGCCTATAAATAGATTTCGAATTTTTAGTTTCAAATGTACCTCTTCCTCTGAAATCCTTATAAATAAAATAGAGTTCTTCTTATTTTCTTCTTTTATTCAGTTTTATTTACGCTTTGTAGTAGTAATTCTATCCATCCATGAGGGGGTAACCTCTTCATGCTGAGGTAATAAGGTAATTCTTTTACTATTGCTTTTTAGATTAATCTCCCTTAAAATATGATATATAAACTATTTAAAATCAGATTAATAAAGGATACCGCCATTCCGGACGGTTGGTTATTTAATTTAATCTGGTTAACCTGACTTAATGAGGATACCGCCACACTGGACGGTTGGTTTAAGTTTATATTTCTGTTCCGCCTTATGGCTGGTATATTTGAATTTGACTTAATCAGGATACCGCCATTCTGGACGGTTGGTTTAAAATATCACAAGTTAATATATTATTATTTTATGGGAGATATCTAAATAGTATATAGTAGAAGTTATTTCCTTTTACCTTAGCATTTCATTTATTTATTTTAATTACTTTCTGCAATTTCATTTTTTGTCTTTTAAGTTTATATCAGCTTTAGTTATGTGTTGTAACTAAGTTAAATATCTAGGGTTGTGATTAAATCTAATATCACCGGATTTAAAAAGGGTTAGATTATAGTTGGGGTAATTAAAAGAGTTATTTGTTGAGTCATAATCTTAATGCTTTTTATTAACCGATCACTAATAAAATTGATTAGGTAAACTTAAAATGAACTAGACATAGAGATTTTAAGTTTAAAACCTTAGTCTCAACAACCCACGATCTTCCTTAAGGATAGATAAACCTTTAATAGATTTCCTTACAGGATAGGAATATACCTGTCGGGCGGGGGTAGTCTTAATTGGAACTTAACCTTAATGAATCTAGGTAATTTAATTGACATAGACATATGGTTCAATTGGATTATACTAGGTATTTGTAAATGATCATTCGGAAGAGGCTTTTACATAATTTAGTGTTCCAGATTAATAATTCAATATTTTACCCAACTATAATATAACTACTTCATCTTTTAATAGATATTAGAAAGATTCACACCCTAGATCTTTAAGTCTTTTATTTTCCTTAGTATTTTCTTGTGTCTTTTTATTTTTATTTATTTTGCAACGCCACATTCAACCAAACAAACAAACAATCTCTCTATTCTCCATTTAATTAGATATTTGTAAATAAATAGATTCAACAATTAATAACAATAGTAGGAATTAAGTCCTCGTGGGATCGATATTTTTATACTACTTGAACGATACGTGCGCTTGCGTTATACGTGTGTGTTTACGCCGGTCAAGTTTTTGGCGCCGTTGCCGGGGACTTATTTTTCTTGAGTTGTTAATTTTGAAACTATCAAATTTACTTATATCTAATTTTCTTTCTTTTATTTTGTAATTTTTATTTCTTTTGTTTTCAGGTGATAAAAAAATGGAACACTACTGGGAGATTGAAAGATCACGAGCATTACAAGAAGATACACCCCAAATCTGGGAGCAACAGTCCAGTTTTCTGAGGCCTGTTGTTCAGCCCAACGAATATCACTGGATGCCAGAATCAAGCAATACCACATTTGCTCAACAGAATGAAATGGGAGATGTGTAATTTGTGATGGCAACCACCCGAGCGATCAATGTATTTACCTTTCAGAGTGGCAGAATTTTTGGAATCAACCAAGGTACGAAGAATCATCACATTTTCTATCTTATCCACCATCTTCCTTCGATTCTTATCAAGAACCAGAACCATCTGAGGAAGATCAATTGATTCACACGTTCAAAGAACAAGCAGTTCGATTTGATGCACAAATTCAGAGTAACGCAGGATCCATACAGAGAATGACATATCAGATCAGACAATTAATAGAAAACCAGAGCTATATACCTCAAGAATCATTTTCAGATGAAGCCTCAGAGTACCAAACATTTCACGATGACACTTTAGCAAAAGTGGAGGCTGAGGAGAATCAAGAACCAGAGGTATCAGTTCAGGAACCCGAACCGGCAAAGTCTCGATTTGATTTCTATTATTCAGATTCTGACGAGGATGAAACTGAGCTGTTTGTGCCAACTGCATCAAAAATTGAGGATGGAATTTTGTATCCTCAAAGTGAAGATCTTGGAGATTCCATAGCACAAATGTTTGATGAAGATCTACCTGAGCCAATCAATTCAACCAGATCAGAGGATGAAGACCTAAAATCTAACATTTCTTTTCAGGTTGACAATTTTGAAACATGTATTTCACAGATGACAGATGAAGAGTTGAATGCAGAAATTTTCAAATACATCTGTGAAGAAAAGGTGGAGCAAGAAACAGAGCAAATGGAGGAGCAAATGTCTGACTTTATTAAAGATCCAGAGCATTCAGGAAAAACATCGCTGTTTTGGGGAGTACAATATAAAGATATCAACCAGAAGCTTGACAGAGTGGAACTTCCATTCCAAGTCAAGCACCATACGAGACCTCCTGATTTTCTTTCTTTCTTTTCAGGAATCACTGGAGCAACAAGGAGCAAAAAGGTGGCACGAGCACTGAATGAAACAAAATTCTTTTTACCACCTTACCGTTGGAAGAGACCCTTCAAAAGCAACGCACATGGGAATGTCTTTAATCGGACATCCAAAACGACGCTGAAACCGCCTTGATAAATGGATTTCAGTCACGTCTGGCTGAAGACGAAAAATTTAGCGCTAGCTGGGAGGCAACCCATTTAACCAGGTATTATCTTCTTAATTCTCCTTTTATCTTGATTTTTAGTTTTTGTGTTTTAGTCCAACATTTTTCGAAAAATACAAAAAAATTAAAAAATTAATAAAAACAAAGGGCATATTTAAAGTTAGGTGATGGTTTGGTGTCTTCCTTCACTCACTACCTTTTTATAAGGAAAAGCTGTGGAGGCACCTAGATAATCATTCACTTGTAGCGTGTTGTGACAAACTAGTTTGGAGGACTCGTTGTTTATTCCTGACAACAAGCGATAAGAGCCTAAGGGGCTTGGGTATTTAAGTGAGCCTCGCTCCACCTTCCCTCTGGGGAATCTACAACGGGAAGTCCATTCGACAGTTAGTCACACACCATAAACTGAGTCTTTGATTAAACTTTAAAAAAAAAAACATGTAAATTATAGTTTTATGACTAGTAGAAATATGTGGTTGTTATGTTGACTAAAAAGATGAAATTGGTAAGAAATAGCTGTGTAAGGAATTTCAACTCCTTAGACGTATTTCAAACCTAATTCAAAACAAGTTAATTTTTGTTTATTCACTTTTGAATTATTAAATCTGTAAATTCTCTATAAAACTGACTAAAATGAATCTTCATATACTTAGTTAGCAGATATTATCAACATACATGGTAACATACAGACATAAGCTAAAATTGAAAAGTTTGTAATATCCAGTACTCTAGTTCATTGGAGGAAACATCTAAAAAAATGATGGAAAAAAAAAAAAAAAAAAAAAAAAACAAATTACATCTGAGATCCTAGTTATTAGTCTGTAAGGGTATTTTAATACCTAGTGCCCTAAAACCAACTGGTTTGGGAGTCATTGGCCCAAAGCTCGTTACATGGATCAAAAATGATGAAAAATTTATATATATGATTGTATATCTGAAGTCTGAGTTAATTAAGTCCTTAGGGGTGTCTTAACACCTGATGCCCTAAAGCCAACTGGTTTGGGAGTCACCGACCTAAAGCTCGCTACATAGATGGAAGGTATTGTATATAAATAAAATAGAGAAAAGAAAAAATCAAAGAAAAAGAAAAAATCAGAAAAATCAGAAAATTTATTCCATTACTACAAAAGGTGTGAAATCTGATAAAACTTTAGGACAAAAATATTACTCTCTTATCAACTGCACTTATGACCGTTGTGGGCAAAATGAGTTGTTTAATATTTTGTTGGCTGTGTATATGAAGAATGGTAAAAATAATCGGAGAATTTACTTATTAGTAATTTAGAATGAAACAAAACAACTAATAACTTGGAGTAGAAGTTTCACATGATTAGTCACTAACTTCTTTATTTCTCTTGTCTTTTTGCTTTTGTGTGCATTAGTTTCACTACCTTTTTACTTTTGTAATATGTTTGTGGGTATCATTGCTGTAAACCTTCACGAGACTACAACTCGTCCACTAGGGACACCTAGGGGTTTAAAGGCTTGTTGCATATGCTAAATGCAATCGTGATCCCTACGAAAGTGGCTTAGTTAAATTTTATTATGTTATTTTATTTTGTATTTTGCTCGAGGACTAGCAAAATGTTAGGTTTGGGGGTGTGATGAGTGATAAATGTATCACTATTTCCCACTCATTTAACTTAATATTTTGTATAGTTTCTTGAGTTTTGTGAATATTTTGATGTGTTTTGTGTTATTTTGTAGATAAATAAAGTTTCATGACATTCTGGAGGTGATTTGGAGCAAAACTGTGAAATTTGGTGAAATTTGGCAAAAGGAGTATTTTGGTAATTTTGGACGTCCCGACACAAATTTTGGTAATTTTGGACATCCCGACACCGAAATAAAGTTTCAAGATATTCTGGAGGTGATTTGGAGCAAAACTGTGAAATTTGACGAAAAGGGTATTTTGGTAATTTTGGGCGTCCCGACACCGAGGGTATTTTGGTAATTGCACCACCATGCCACGTGTCAAAGATTCAACGAGCCGTCATTTTTAGCACACCATGCCACGTGTCGAAAATTCAGCGATCCAAAAAATAATAATAATAAAATAATAAAAATCAAAAATAATAAAAAATTCAAAAATCAAAAAATAATAATAAAAAATTAGATTTTTTTGCCTATAAATAGATTTCGAATTTTTAGTTTCAAATGTACTCTTCCTCTGAAATCCTTATAAATAAAATAGAGTTCTTCTTATTTTCTTCTTTTATTCAGTTTTATTTACGCTTTGTAGTAGTAATTCTATCCATCCATGAGGGGGTAACCTCTCATGCTGAGGTAATAAGGTAATTCTTTTACTATTGCTTTTTAGATTAATCTCCCTTAAAATATGATATATAAACTATTTAAAATCAGATTAATAAAGGATACCGCCATTCCGGACGGTTGGTTATTTAATTTAATCTGGTTAACCTGACTTAATGAGGATACTGCCACACTGGACGGTTGGTTTAAGTTTATATTTCTGTTCCGCCTTATGGCTGGTATATTTGAATTTGACTTAATCAGGATACCGCCATTCTGGACGGTTGGTTTTAAAATATCACAAGTTAATATATTATTATTTTATGGGAGATATCTAAATAGTATATAGTAGAAGTTATTTCCTTTTACCTTAGCATTTCATTTATTTATTTTAATTACTTTCTGCAATTTCATTTTTGTCTTTTAAGTTTATATCAGCTTTAGTTATGTGTTGTAACTAAGTTAAATATCTAGGGTTGTGATTAAATCTAATATCACCGGATTTAAAAAGGGTTAGATTATAGTTGGGGTAATTAAAAGAGTTATTTGTTGAGTCATAATCTTAATGCTTTTTATTAACCGATCACTAATAAAATTGATTAGGTAAACTTAAAATGAACTAGACATAGAGATTTTAAGTTTAAAACCTTAGTCTCAACAACCCACGATCTTCCTTAAGGATAGATAAACCTTTAATAGATTTCCTTACAGGATAGGAATATACCTGTCGGGCGGGGGTAGTCTTAATTGGAACTTAACCTTAATGAATCTAGGTAATTTAATTGACATAGACATATGGTTCAATTGGATTATACTAGGTATTTGTAAATGATCATTCGGAAGAGGCTTTTACATAATTTAGTGTTCCAGATTAATAATTCAATATTTTACCCAACTATAATAAACTACTTCATCTTTTAATAGATATTAGAAAGATTCACAACCCTAGATCTTTAAGTCTTTTATTTCCTTAGTATTTCTTGTGTCTTTTTATTTTTATTTATTTTGCAACGCCACATTCAACCAAACAAACAAACAATCTCTCTATTCTCCATTTAATTAGATATTTGTAAATAAATAGATTCAACAATTAATAACAATAGTAGGAATTAAGTCCTCGTGGGATCGATATTTTTATACTACTTGAACGATACGTGCGCTTGCGTTATACGTGTGTGTTTACGCCGGTCACGATCCCGCCAGTTATAACGAAGCAATGTGTGACATTGATTCAGTCAAGTGGCTTGAGACCATGAAATCCGAAATAGACTCTATGTATCAGAATCAGTCTGGGACTTGGTGGATGCACCTGAGGGATAAAACCCATAAGATGCAAGTGGATTTACAAGCGTAAAACTGATGCAGAAGGACATCCAAACCTATAAGGCTAGGTTGGTGGCGAAATGTTATAGACAAATCCAAGGAATTGACTATGACGAAACCTTCTCGCCTGTTGCAATGATAAAGTCCATTCGAATTTTACTGGCACTAGCTGCACCATTTGATTATGAGATTTGGCAGATGGATGTCAAAACAGATTTCCTTAATGGGAACCTCGTAGAGGAAGTCTATATGACACAACCTGAGGGGTTTGCATCTAAGGATGATCATAATAAAGGATGCAAGCTTAAACGATCCATTTATGGACTCAAGCAAGCCTCCAGAAGTTGGAATATACAATTTGATGAGACAATCAAAGAATTGACTTCATCAAAAATGTAGACGAGCCTGTGTTTATAGGAAAAGTAGTGGGAGTGTGTGTTGTATTTCTTGTATTATATGTCGATGACATATTAATCATCGGGAATGATATTCCAATGATGCAAGCCACCAAGCAATGGTTATCTCAGAATTTCTCCATGAAAGATTTGGGAGAATCAGCCTACATCCTCGGCATTAAGATCTATTGTAATAGATCTAAGAGGTTGTTAGGACTTTCTCAATCTACGTACATAGATAAAGTTTTGAAAAGATTCAAAATGGAAGATTCCAAAAGATGTAATTTACCTACTTTTCATGGAATCAAATTATCTAAGGAGCAATGTCCACATACTCCTTCAGATAAAGAGTGTATAAGTAGGATCCCTTATGCTTCAGCAATAGGATTGATCATGTACGCCATGCTATGTACAAGACCTGATGTCTCTTATGCTCTTAGCATAACGAGCAGGTATCAGGCAAATCCTGGTGTGCAACACTGGGCAGCTGTCAAAACAATCCTCAAGTATGAGAAGAACTAAGGATGTATTTTTGACATATGGAGATTGTTTTGAGATGAAAGTCATTGGTTACTGTGATGCAAGCTTTCAGACCGATAGGGATGACAGCAGATCGCAAACAGGATATCTGTTTACTTTGAATGGCGGAGCTGTCAGTTGGAAAAGCTCAAAGTAATCAACTACAGTGGACTTCACCACTGAGGCCGAGTATATTGCAGCATCTGAGGCAGCTAAAGAAGCAGTCTGGATAAAGAAGTTCATCATGGAGCTGGAAGTGCTTCCCGCGATAAAGAATGGCGTCACGATGTACTGTGACAATACGGGCGCCATTACTCAATCAAAGGAACCAAGGTCCCACCAGAAATCCAAGCATGTACTCAGGCGATTTCATCTCATCAGGGATATTGTTGACGGAAAAGAAGTTATTGTAGAGAAAATACCCACAGAAGATAATCTTACAGATTCTCTGACTAAACGGCTGACTCAACAAAAGCATGATAGGCACACCCGAGAGTATGGTGTCCAGATTCATACTAGTTGGCTACAGTTCAAGTGGGAGATTGTTAGGGACATGCCCTATACCCAACTTGTGGATTGGCTATATGTACATGTATTTGTAATATTTTCATTAATTAATAAAATGACAATCTTTATTATACGTGTCTTACATAAATTATATGAATCATCAAACACTGTAATAAAGCCTTGGGAGTAATAAGATGATGGCTTCCACACGTTATGAGAATCATTACTCCTCAAACATTTCTAGTCATAGTTTTGTGAATAATCTGAGCGTTCACAAAGCGGAGAGACTAGCATGATGATATGATCCGCCCTTAAGTGGGGTAGCCGATCTCATAGGCTACTAACGGAGATCCGTCCCCTTGGTGTATCACATGGATGCATGAGTTTCTCGTGTCCATCGAACTGACCGCCGAAAGTTTTCATATGGAGTGTTTATCCCATGTGTCTGTGAGAACTTTCATATATCGATTGTATGACTAGTCCTTAGACTTGAGGTATTTACAATCTTATGTGTGGATCAAATAACTTTAACATTCTCCTTCCCCGGTTCAAAAGATCCGGTCATAAGGGTATGATTGGGTCATTTGTTGAAACATATGAAGTTGGTAAAGATATAACAGAGAATCGCCACTCTCTCGGATAATATTTTCTTATAAGAGTAGTATTCCAGTTCGCGGGTTGATATGTGTGATCAGTGCTTGAGACTGTAGCCGCAACGGAAGAATCATGTGAGATTCTTGGGTTAGCACAATTCATGACACTATCAACATCATACCTTTGACTATATGGGTAGACATTTTCCATACCCTAGGTCAAACGGTGGGGATACAATGAGGCAAGGGACTGTATCATATGTAAATCGCATACGGAATGGGTATATATCTTTCCTTCTCATTTGGGGGCCTTGACATGTTGCTAGATGTCAACCTTGGTCATTGAAATAAAACGACCATCTGATCGGAGGATAATTTATGTTCGATTAAATTATCACGATTCATTTCATGTCCAACTTGAAGGGAACCCAAAAGGTCACACACAACAAAGTCGAAATCAATGGTTAACAGTGCACAGTACAAATTAAAAGCATATATGATTGATGTAGGAATTGTTCATAAATGGTTCAATGTGTTTAATTATTGAACAGATCATTTATGAGGTTCCAAAGTGGCTTAGCGATTGGTGAATGACGATAGGGGCACTTTGGGATTTGAAAAATGTATAAGAAAATAAATAAATAAAAAATCTGCGTTTTTATTTTATTTTTTTATTTGTTTTGAATTCCAATTCGGGCCAAACTCTTATTAGGGTTTTATAATCTCATTAAACCACTATATTAAGATCCAATGACTAAGATTTAATTAGCATTTATCCCACATCGGATTCTTAATAAATTTCGTTGTCTCTGGAGCACCTATATAATCCCAAAGAATTCTTTACAAATTTTTACACCAAAACCTTTCATATATTGGGTTTATATAAGTGATCAACTATAAAGTTTAAGAGTAACCCACTGATTTTGAGGATCCTTAAGTCTAATTGACTAGAGGAATCTCAAGTTAAAAGTTTTGAGGTACTTGCCTAGGCTAGCACCAAGGGCAAAATACCCGTGCATCAAGGCATAGTCTTGCCGTTGAGTTTTGGCTTTGGTGTGTGCACCTTTGGAGGCCACACACTTGGGTGGCACTTTGGAACGTGGAAGAGCTTGCTGAGTTCAAGAAAAGCTTGTAGATTGGAGGGAGGACTAGAGAAGTCTTCGGTTCAAGTCAGTCTTTTTCTTTCTTTATTTTTAATTAGAGTTCTTATGATAGTTAGCATTTTAAGTTTATGTTCTTTGCATGTTTTATGAGTTTTTATGCTTAGATATATAGTATCATGTCTAGGCTTGTAGAATAATAAAAACAAATAGGTCTTGGGCAAAAGGATAGCGGCATCAAATTTTTAATTTTTCGCTGCACACTCGCGGCCGCTTTCCAACAAAGAGTTCATTCGTGATCACGAAATCATTTTCAGAAATCCGGTGGAATTTCTGCGATTATAGAACGTATTTAATTTCTCATTCACTTTCGGACAATATTCGGTATTTGCAGCCATAATATGAGCCACCAAAGTCTGGTTTCATGGATTTTGGTTCACTCGGAAAGCTTAGACAAGATCTACCACTTTCATGTTGACAATTTTTCCATAATCGGACAAGAACCAAGTAAAAAATGCACATTTTTCCATATGTTATGCACAGTTATGAATTTCCCCTCATTTTTAACATGTGCAAATTACAAAACATTATTTTATTCTTTAAAATCTTCCTTCTATTATATAAAGGGGCCACTATTCATTCTCTTCCTCAGCCATTCCTCTCAACATTTCCAGAATTTTAAACACAAGATCTTGCTTCTTCATTGTTCACATTCAAGGCAGCAACAATGAGTAGATTTCTTGAGCATTTCACAAGCTCTATCCAACCAAGTCTCCAACTTATTTCTTCTTCTAAATATCGAATTTTAGCATGCATACCCACTTCTCATTTTCGAAATCTAAGTGAACCCTAGGCTTAAATTGATGCATTTGGCATGGATTTTGCTAGAGTAATTATTGGTGCACCGTAAGTTTTAAGTAAACTAGGCACATTAAAGTTCAACATATCTAAAAATCAGAATTTTCTAATGAAAGATGAAATTGTGGCTAATTTGCAAACATGGATGACATGGAATGAAAATTGGTTCTGTTGTTGGTGAACAAGGTGTAAAGTTTGGCTTATAACTTGAGTTTTAGAAATTGAAATTGAGATCCGTAAAAACCACGTAAACTACACACATAGAGAACCGTTCCATAAAAATCCCAGCCTCTGTTATGATTTTAGTTGAGCGTAGTGAATTTTCAAATTTAGTTGACGAGTAGGGATTTTTCCGGCTTATATCAGAATTTGGATTTTGGCGATTTATCCTGTGAAATCTTAAAATGAGCTTCGTAGAAATTCGTAGACAATCATAATATGTTCGTAACGTAGCAAAGCTAAATATTCATGCATATCATATTTAATTAATTGCATGAATAATATTATATCTCGCATGTTGTAACGAATTTACCTGGTTATATATCAGCGTCAAGATTCGCAACCTCCGCCGACTCCGTGAAAGAAAGCTTGATGATTCTTATATCTTTGAGTGGAGTACTTGTTTCAGAATTTTTATTTATGTTTTCAAGTTATTTATTGGTAACTTTATGACTTATATTATTTTCATCAAAGTTTATTGAATAACTGATTTCATGTGATTTGATAAATATTTTAGATTGCTATGAGATAAATGATTTAAACATAAGCAGTTTTGATAATTTTGATATCAGATATGTTTCGAGGATGATATTTGATTTTCGATAGTTATGATTTACTTTTCGATTTTTTGGAATTGACGGATCCTGGGACATAGGCACATGCAGTTCTCAACTTCGGACCAAGGGGACGACGATACGAAATGCCTCTGGATCCTTACATGCCTCATATAAGCCAGTCTTGAGTGCAGTGTTGGGATATATGCCCTAAAGCTTCATGTAATGTGTAAACATAATTATCTGTTTGAAATAAAAGATGCATTATTCATTTATCAATAGTTTTTAATTAAATCCCATATTATAAATTTTCTAGTTTACCCTTGATTTTTTATTTATCTCTAGACTTAGTTTATGAGTGTCATACATAAGAGGATTTAAGTATAAAATTAGTAATCTAAAATATTCCATAGAGAGCAAACAAAACGAGTATTTAGTTTGTGGTTTATCTATAACCATGGTCCATTCTATAAATGTATGGCCACATTGATCTTGGATTGTCTATGTAGTGACATGAGAATGGAGGCACCTTATATGATGTGATCATATAGGACTGAACCAAGATCGAAATGCATTTATTATAATATCCATTAAATAAAGAAATTCATTTCAATCTATTAGATGGTCATATATGGATTGATCTGAATCCTGAGTGTACTATGAACTCCAACATGGCACGCTATGTCCTTTAATTTACAAAGGTGAGGTTGGTGAAGAAAGTCCGACCAGTAGCTACGTACTTTGGGGACATGGTTTGGTGTGTGGCTGGGGACGTTTTACATAGATATGGAGTCCACTTCTTCTTGCGAGAAGTAGATGAGTATCTTTCTATAACATCCCGCTAGAGGCAGAATGCTATCGGCAGGAGACATGATTGACCCATCTCAATAAGCCTCTGCATTTATCGAAACTTAGGCATGATGTATCATAAAACTGGACAAACTGGATCACAGTCCAGCATCAAAGGGAATTTAAGAAGACTTCAAACAAATAAAATGACCTCATGTCCACACAAATCTCATCAAAGTCATGTCCTAAGGGCTTGACCCACATCATCTATCAACACTCAAGGGAATCTGTGCCCACCACATCATAAACAATCAAAACTTTTACTAATATATATATATACAAACAGTGTGTTCAGTACGAAAAACAAAACAATAACCAAAACATTCTAAACTTTCTAAACCTTCTAAAACTTCTCCCAGGACATTTGCGAGTGTGACTGACACTTGAGTGATTGGCGTCTCGAGCACGACTTCCAAAGCTGAATTGGTTGACTCGTCTGTCAGCCAACCTACAAAACTAGCAAACTGGTTTGGTGTGAGTTTTAAAAACTCAGTAAGTAACCATGTTACTATAAACAAACAAGTCAAACATATCAACAAAATAACAGAATTACTAAATTGTTACAAGTTCAGATTTACCAATTTTTATTATCCTTTATACTTTACCATGACAAATTTTCAACTCTACATATTCACATATATGTCAATCTATTATCCAAACATTCAAATCACATAAAGCATCGACTCGAACATCACAAACAAGTCATTTTACATCGAATCCATTTCCATTATATGTGACATGGAGTCAGACTTATTATACTTTATTACGATTAAGCATCTTTGAAATATCATCAAATCGATGAAATAATCACACTTCTTTCAATTTGAAACATCTTCTCTTATATACATGCAAATACAATATCGTAATTCTTATACATATACATACATACCATTACAACTTGACAAACACGCTTTATAACCTCTGATATTCTCATCGATTTTAAATCATCCATTCATTTCACATAAGCATACACGATCCATACATAACATGAGTTCTATCATACAGATACACTCAGAAACATTTACGAACATCAAGCAACCAACCACGAAGTATACACAACAACCGATACATCAAAGATCATATCATTCAACAACCCATACATACGACTGGCTTACACACACAATGTTCGTACGAGACTCATTACCTATTTTAGAATAGGTATGAGATGAATTTTATCGGAACAGATTCCTAACCAGCTTGACTACTATACCACAAGAACTTCAATCAATTAAACGTACAAACATGCATACATATCACAGTACACCAAACTCACCGCGCGACTTCTCATACACAAGCACATCCATAACAAACATTCCAAAATATAATTCAAACACTCACATACAAACATATGAATATACATTCTATTACAAAATTCAAATGTCATACCTTTAATAGTCCTCATAACTTTTCTTTTATCGATCAAACATATTCATTTCATAAACTATATTTAGGAACATTTGATATAATGTCTTTACCAAATGAACATATCCAACCTACACATATCTTAACATCATATGCATATACAAATACATACTCATGTACTTATACATTTTCATATTCATTCACATACATAATTTCATATCGTTACAAATTCATACTTTTATGTACATTCATACATACACAGACATTAAGCTTATCAAACATTTGACTTCAAACATGTCAATACATACATAAATGCATTAATATCATTAAACCTCTTACTTCATATCATAATGATAACAAAAGTCATACATGCGATGTTCGTTTCACTTACTATACATAACGTTGAACTCATTATCAAACTACTTATTAACTATCTTCTATTTAACCTAACATATCAATCATCTATACACCTATATATGTATATTCAAAACACGAAATCACCCATTAAGCTGTCATCGTATGAGTTACTTACCTGGTTTCGCGAGCACTCCAGTTCCTAGTGAAGTCTGCCAAAACAAATAGCGAAAAACCATCAGAATTATAACTTACGGAGTTCTCGACTAAACTACGACAAAATCTCGGATATTTCCGGTACAACGAAATCAAGTCCATTTTCAATACTTTATGTTTCAGTAATCTTAAAACATCATTATAAACTATTCCAAACCAATAGTTCACTTAAATCCTCGATTTACGCGTTCTTGGAAAATCTTCCGAGAAAATTTCCGCAAACGGTACGAAAGGGTCCTGAACCCTCCGAACCTACCCGGATTTATCTAAACACTATCTTATCATCACATATGACTCATATCCATCATCACGATCAAAAACATATTAATACACGGAAAACCCACTTGTACTAAAAACTTGCATAATCTATTGGATCGATCTAATTATTCCATTTTCATTCAGATTCTACTAAATACACATATTCAATATATTAATACTCAAACAATTCAATTTATACTAATACTCTATGCTACGAAGCTACTGGATACATCCGATCATTTAATTATAAACTTAATATTTGTGGAATTATATCGGAAGGTCTTATCAAAATTTCGAGGTCATATAAGGACTCCAAACGATCCCACGAACACCCTTGAATTGACGAAATTCCGATCAGAGCTACTATTCACCGTGGGTAACTTTTTATCTAAATCTTCCTCCCTCGTTTTGTGTGCAACCGAGCACGGATTGGAAAAATCGTCATTGTCATCTTGTAGTACTCTTTGAGAGCTTTGATTTGGCGGGTGGCTCGGGCCGTGAAATGAAGCGACGAGCCCGGATCGAACAACCCATGACACGTGTGTTTCCTTCTCTCTCTCTCTCCGCTCGCCGGCGTCCTGGGGCTGCCACCGGCCACCACAAGGTGGAGGGGTGGCCGGCGCACCCCCCTGACTGGTCGCCCCGGCCGGCGGTGGCCGGCAAGCCACCGCCGCGACCATGGGAACTCAATCACGTTTGGGGACGTGAGAGGCATGTGGGGGATTTATAATGGCTTTGTCATTTTGGCAATTTCTGAAAACAATGGGTATTTATAGTGACGTTTCTGAAATTTACATTCTGACCCCGAAAATTACAATTAGGCCCCTATCATGGAACTTTCTCGAAAATTCATATTTTCAAAGCCATTCTGATGTAAATTTCGAAAAGTGTTCAACACAAAATTGTTCGTCTAAGAAAAAAGAGTCTGATGGTTCGAAAATCAGCTCAATCTAAGTTTGTTTACTATCTTTATAGCCAAAACAAGAAACTTTTACGCTTATAATGATATAAACAGGAATCGCGTAACCGGTTCTCGAAACCACGCGTTTTTCAACGCGATGAATCTTCACTTTAAAATATTCCGATATATTTTCTAACACATAAACTCTGATTTTCGATTACCACCTCATTCCAAATCCGTAACTTTAATTCGAAAACTTTCCCGCACTGTTCCGAAAAACCCGGGATATTACACTTTCTTAAAGGTTGATTCGATACTTGTACGATTAGAGCTCACCAGTCTTTCTATTACGAATAGATAGATTAATATTCATAATAGTTATGAATAAATGTTCATTAAAGAATCAATGGTACTTAAGGTAAAAATAATAAGAGGTTTATAACAGATATTTTGACCCGACTTTAATTATGAGATACACGTGAAAGGTTATTTCTTATGTAATATCTATATCGATGGACACCGACGTAATTCAGCTTATATTACATATTAACAGCGACGAAAGTGCAGCTTTAGATTTTTAGTGGAATAACCTAAAGTTAATAATTCGAAATATTTAATTAAAAAGTTTAATTAATATTCTGGGATTATTGGAGCTCATAATTGCAGGTCCATTTGGTCCCCGTACTACCTTGATATATTGTAGCAAATTAAATATAGTTGGATAGTCCAATTATAAACTCACATGTATTTTAATTATTAATATGATTAATAATATATGTCACACTTGGAACTTATATTAAATTTAATATAAGATTTTTCTTTATTGTAAATGATTATAAGATAATCGTTTGTTGTTATGAAATCTTGTAATTATTATATAATATTTTATATATAATTTAATATTTGTACTTTTTGGAAATTAATGGATTTAAAATTATAAATTTAAAGTTATCTTTATGAAAATGGAAGTTACAAGATTTCTTTTTGTTAACATGTTTATGTCTTAAGTCATTAAAAAAATTAAACATCGCCATCATTAAGCCGGGGGGGCTAGATAAAAAAAAGGAAAATTATTTTTATTTTTACCCTGGCCACCCATGTTCTTGTTTTCTCTCAAGTGTTGAAAGAAGAATAAAAATAAAGAAAAATAAAAGAGAAATTTGTTTAGGGATTACTTTTGTGAGTCAAGCTCACTATGTTTGTTGGTTTCCAGTCATAACATGGAAGACTCATTGGAAATCAAAATAAAACCTCATTCATCCTCTCCTCCTTGCTTACGGCAGTGAGCATAACTGCTACCACTTGTATCATCTGTTTGGGGTGTGATTTTGGTTGTGGTCAATTGCATTTTATTTTAGGAGCACTATGACCTGGGTTTAGGGTGTTCATTGAGGTGTTTTTGGTGGAAAAATCTGACTTGAACTACAGCCTATATTGACGCAAATCAGAGGCTGTTTGATGAGTGTTATGAGCTATTTCGGTGTTGTTATTCGCTGTCAGATCAAAGGTTGTTTAAAGGGCTGTTATGGGTTGATAAAAACATCAAAATAGTGCCAAAACAGAAACTAAAGAGGCTGGACAATTTCAGCCAAGGAGGAGGAAGAGCAGAAAATGTTTTAAGGTCGATCCCGATGCCTAAATACATTTCCGCTGCGTGAGGAATCGGTTCCTAAAATTGACATCAAGAGCCAGATTTAAAAGTGCTATTAACTCTTCTCATTTTATTAAAACATTTCTGTTTTTTTTTTGGCTTATATGTGATATAAATAATTTTATATGTTGTGATTAGTAGACCCATTTTTTCATGTTAATGTGATGAATGTATTGCATTAGTCGTAAATTTTTCCAGCTTCTATTTTTATATTATTTTTCTTTTGGGAAATGTAAGGCCATAAGGACAATTTTTACAAAGTGTTGTAAATATTTTTCTTATATTTTGAGTTGTATAAATATTTTATGTATTTTGATGGAGCTGTTACCATCAACTACAACACAAGGAGATTTTCCCTTACATACCATTCCATGAAGCAAGATTTTAAGACCAACGAATACCTTGGTAAAAAATTTATATTAATTAGATTAGTATAGAAAAAAATGTTGGAGTTGGTGCTTGAAGTGTCAATCCGAATTGTACATTTTATTATTTATTAATAAAAATAATTATATTTTCATTTCATATCTTATTAATGGTATTGTCATTATGCGTATTAGATTGATGTATAGATAAGCTAAGAATGACATCGACATTAGAATAGTCTTATAGTAATACGGGACACTAGATGGTCTGACATTGAGATAAGTATTACGATTGTAAATTATTCTTAAATTATATATATTCCTAGTCATTAGTTTTGGAATACGGTCGAATTCCTATAACCTAGAAGACTAGCACATGTCATATATTGGAATTAAAGTTTCCATGGTTTAATCCGATGTACCATGAGTTTTGAAAACTCGTATAGACATGTAGGTATCGGTTGAACCGAATACTGAATGACTCACATATGATTCCTAATATTTGGAAATACACACCACCGTCAATAGGAATATCCTCGAGTCGAGTAGTATATGTAATCCTTTGACTATAGGATAATATTGATTTTGTGTGAGATCCTCTACACTTTGATGCCATGTATGTCAGAAATCTTTCATGATCTGGCCTCTAGGTGTTCGTTGGGTGTGGACCGATGCACTCAGTAATCAAGTGCGAAGCAAGATAGGATCAATCAGCTCGTATGTGTACCATAAAAGGGTTTTAGGTATCCATGTGAGTAAAGTCACGATTCTTAAAGCATTGGCCAAAGTCGATCACCTAGGGTGGATCGTATCAATTATGAAGAATCGTGGACATGTCGACACAAGATGTGCGCCTCAGAAACTTGAAGGTGTATTCTATGTTTCCTAAGCGCAACTCGAATAGCCTATAACGGAGGGATTGTTAAACATATGTGATGACTTCGACTTGTATAGTTCAGAAAGGTCGTTTGTGTTCTTCGTGAATTCGGAGGTGGCCGAATTGAGTACATATTAGCTAGGCTTATATGACGAATGTGTCTGAACTTAGAGAATCCCAATATGAAGTGTACTAGTTGAGCACTTGGGTAACCAATTATTTTTTATAAAAGATAATATTCGATAATATAATTATCAACTACAATAATCAAGTGTTATTGGATAACATTGATTATTTACTTTGACCTAATTGGATTAATTCAATAATTATACAAGGGCTTAATAGTAAAATCATAATTATCTCTATCATTTGAGGATATTATGGCAATTGTAAGTATGTAATAATAGGTGGTTTTGGCTTGATTTAATTGGATTGAATCAAAGTGACAAATATTTAACTAATCTATTTCCTAATCCTTGTCTTGATTTAATTGAATTAAATTAAAGTGGTAGACAATGGAGATTAGTCACATCTAATTATACGTATTTGGACAAATTGGATTAAACCGACATAAAAGTTGATTACAACTTTTATTAATTAAAAATTATCTAAGTTTTTCTATAAATAGCAAGCTTTAGGAAGATTTTAATTAAGCAAAGCAAAATCTTGAGACATCTAAATACAAGCAAGTATTAGAGAAATTAGCCTAAGTTAGAGCAGTGTTTAGAGAAGTTTTGTGAGGTGTCTACAATATTTCATCTAGGAGAAATCAAGATTGGATCTTAGGGTGAAGCTTGCTAGCATTGGAATCAAGAATTGGATCTTGGAGTCAAGCTTGCTAATCCTTGAAAGTTCTCCAAACATTTCAACAAAAAGAAGTAGATTGGATCTTTGAATCAACCTTGCTAGGTAAATGTGATCTTCTCTAAAAGCTATATTTTTTATTAGTGAGACATATAGTGTTGAATTATGTATTAGATACATAATGTTGAAATTAGGCTAATTAATTGTGTTAGGATGCTTTGGAAGTATAAACACAATATGCTTGTAATTGGGTTAAAATGTTTATCTTAGACATAAACATAAAATTAGAGTTTGAAACTCTAGATAATAGCTTAGAGCTAAGGCTACTATTCTAGAATCACGTGACCACCTTTGAGTGGCCTAGAATTGTTCACGAGCCACTTCATTAGGGGATTCTAATTTGGATTGTATTTTGGATTCAAAATTTAAGTAAGTGCGTATTTAGAATAAATTTATGTTTTTGTAAAAATATTTTATATTTTGAAAAACTTAATTTTTATTCTATAGCATGTGTTTATATTGGTTTTGATGTTAAAAATTAATTTTGATTGTTTTTGAAGTGTTTAAAGAGAGTTGGAAGCAATTAGGGTAATAGACCCTAATTCATTTAGCTATCTGGAAAGAAAGCTGAATGAAATATAATTTGAGAAAAAAACAAACAAACAAATAAAAAAAATTGTGTGCACATCGCTACAGTGAGCGCGCGCACTGTAGCGCACAGTGCGCGCATCGCGCGCTACGCGCACCGAATCTTGTTTTCTTTCGTTCTTGAGCTTTCGAACTCCGATTTAATCTCGGTTTTTTCCTATACACTCGTAATGAAATATAATATCTCATTAAATTATTTACAATTACACTCATACTTGATATATATGGGTTAGACCCATTTTCGCTGTGCGGGGCACCGATCTGAACCTATGGGTTCAACATCTGCCCCAACAAAAAGAGCCAGGTCAATGCAAATTATGTTATATGTATGATTATTTCAAATTATTTGAGTAACATGCTATATATCTTAGGGTGTCTACTCTTGCATTTTCACATGCCATGACATGTAAGATAGGAATGAATATTCTAGTCATAAAATTTGATTTTATGAAATTTAAAATGGTTACATTGGAATATGTTATGCATGAAAATAAATGAATTGGATTAATTATTTTAAAGGATTAAAAATCGGATATTTGAATTTAATATATAATGTGCTTAATAAATGCAATACATTTTTCTTTGGTATATCAGATGAAAACCCAATGTAAATTCCATAGCCGATCCCGAATGGACGGTAGTGCGGTTTGCACACGAGATACAATTCCACGTAACATTGGAATTTATAATACGTTTATATTAATTAAATAGTTTAATTAGTATTTTGTCCCTTATTTGAATTTTAATTTTTAACTTGTTAGAGGATTTTAAAATTTTAAGAATTAAATCGAAATAGTCCACTAGAGATCTCTTAATTAAATCAGTTTAATTAAGTTATATATTAGTTTTGACTAATAAAGATTAGTTAGTTAAATTTTAAGAATTAAAATTGGATATGTCACTAAAATTTCACTAGTGTAAATTTGGTTATGTTTTAGCTGTGCATAAACTTGTAGCACTAGTGAATTAAAATATTAGATATTTTAAGTAGAAACCTTAATTTTAAAATAGTGAGTGAGAGAGGAAAATACGTTGGTGGAGGAAAATATGTTAGTGGGAGAAAGACTTGGACCCTCAAAACTTTCCTGCTTAATTTACTATTTTCCTGCATAAAAAATAGTAAACTCCTGCTTGGCTCTTAAATGGGCTCCTGGAGGAACTGGCATTGAGCTGTTCTAATTGGACCAGACTTATTATTTTTGGTGCAAACAGATTTCTTAATGAAAGTTATATGTTAAAACTTCGATTATATTTTTAACTCCCTCGTTAAGTTCTTCATTTTGAGAAGAAAATCAATATATATGTTATGTAGCTTATCTGTTAGACCTTTTTGATGAAACTATATGTAGTATTTTATAGATTATGATTTGGAATTCTAATAAAGAAGATATATTAATGTTTTGAAAATGGGTAATTTAAAATGTATAAATTTAAAGGTCATTTTTTTATCAATTTTTTCTATCAAAATATATCGACAATAGTGCTTGTTTTAAAATTTATGATTTATAAATCAATAATATGTTTAATTTTTTTCTTAAAACAATTTATATTTTGAGAGATATTTAATTTCTAAAATGAAGGTTGGAAAAAAAATTCAGAATTGCTCAATAACCATGCAACAATTTATTTTATTTTATATTTTTGTTTGTTTTTTTAGTAGCACTTTTGAAATTATTTCATTTTCTTACATATATTTATGTCATTTGCATTAATAGGTGGACTAAATTGGAAGAATTATTTGTTCTTAGATTGAATTGGAAGAGTTCTTATGGTTTTGACCTTTTTAGGAAAAGTCTTTTTTTTAAAAAAAATTATGATTGATAATAATTAAAATATAATTGAATTTTAATGTGTGACAAAAGATAAATAACTTAACAAAACTCAACTCCATACTGATCTAATTGTTGTCAAATTGTGAAATTAAACAGTAAATTAATATGCAAACAAACAAATCACAACCAAGATTACCAACTAATCTATGCAAAACCCTAAAACTTGATATACAAAGAAAAAACCTGGAAATTGTGAGAACGAATCCAAGTCGAGATCTCTCTGTCCTTAAGAACTTATTAGCCTCCGTCTTTGGTGCTATACGGATTCTAAATGACCAATGTTCTCCCATGATTCCTTGGATGCTTCTTGTTCAAGGGGACACTCCTTAATAAGTATTTGAACTTGGAACATGGTGGAACTCTCTCAATACTAAAATAAAGGAAATGTGACACACAAATTTCGTACTTGTTTTAGATGTTGAGAATGAACATCCATGCCTTCCTTATAAAGACATGGAATGGTGCCTTAAGGACACCCTTTAGGTTGGAGTGCAACCCTCCAAAAGATTGTACCCCTTCCATGCTTCTCATTTGGAGGACATGTCCCTATGGGGTACCATCCAAGGGACATGTCCCTCATCCATCTTAACCACCCATATTTTAAGAATTTACAACAATCCCCCACAATTCTTAAAATATTCATGCAGACACTTGAGAGAGTTTCCAGGAACTAAAGCTGCATTGAAATAAGTAACTTTCGCCTTGAACCTTTCCTAGTGAATGACAATCGAATTTACTTGGCAAACCAGTGACCCATAGTCTTGAACTGTTCTGCCTTTGGTGTAAACCAAGACAATTGCCAACACACATCTTTACTTCAACCATTTCCCGTTCTACAGTTGTGTTCATTTCGGCCCTGAACAACGGTCCTGGTCATCAAGCACTTTAGGGAAATCAGCCTGTAAAATCATATGGAAGCGACCTCACTTCTTACTTGAAATAAGTGATCTATTATGAAGAGGTAATCTGTCTTTACCCCAATTAGGACTCATCTCCTAACATAGTGATCATTAAAAGCCTTAGCTTATCCTAACCTTGATAGACAGCACTCTGCGTCATTATCGGAATGGGAAAGGGTACAAAACTCTTCAGTGCTTGTATTGAATTGCACAAAGTTTCAGTTGTCCCTTTTGAACCTAGATCTTGGGATCTCCAGTCAACTAGGTTGGGTTTCCACAGTGACAATTCTTAATTTATAGGTTTCAAGCCCATTCCCCACGATGACTTCTCAACTTGCTCTCGAGGTAAACCTTTAGTTACTGGATCCGCTAGGTTTTCCTTCGACTTAACATAATCGATCGATATTATGCCACTTGAGAGCATTTGACGTATGGTATTATGTCTCCGATGTATGTGTCGAGACTTACCATTATGCATTGTATTTTGGGCTCTCCCAATAGCCGATTGGCTATCACAATATATGATAATAGATGGCACCGGTTTAGGCCAACTAGGAATATCCTCCAGGAAGTTTCTAAGCCATTATGCTTCTTTCGTTGTTTTGTCTAATGCTATGAACTCTGATTCCATAGTAGACCGGGCAATACATGTTTACCTCGAGGATTTCCATGACACGGCTGCACTACCAAGTGTGAAAACAAATTCACTCATAGATTTGGAATCCACTGTATCAGATATCCAGTTAGCATCGTTGTATCCCTCTAGAAAAACAGCGGAATATCTCTCGTAATGTAGCCCATATTTTAAAGTTTCTCTCAGATTCCTCAAAACTCTTACTATGGCTTTCCAGTGGTTATGTCCTGGATTGGTCGTATATCTGCTAAACATGTTCACAAATTGAGGGATATCATGTCGTGTGCAATTCGTGAGATTCATCAGACTTCCGATGATTCTCGAATACTCTAATTACGATACGCTTGAACCAATATTCTTTGATAGATGAAGAGTTAGGTCCACAAGGGTTCTAGCCACATTTATATCCCCTTTGATATATTTCTCAAGTATCTTCTCAATATAATGAGTCTGAGATAAAATATATCTGTCTGATGTCCTAGAAATCTTAATTCCTAGGATCTTATCAGCTACTCCCAAATCTTTCATATCAAATTTACTGGATAACACATTTTTGGTAGACTGAATCATTTCATGATTACTAGCAATTATCAGCATACCGTTTACATTGAGACACACAATGACATGTCCTTTTTGAGTTGATTTAGTGTACACACACTTATCACACTCATTGGTTTTGAACCCACTTGACAACATTTTTTTGTAAGATTTCTCATGCCATTGTTTAGGTGTTTGTTTTAATCTGTACAAAGATTTTACAAGTTTGCACACTTTCTGTTCTTGTCCATGAACATTAAACCCTTCTGGTTGTTCTATGTAAATCTCTTCATCCAATTCACCATTCAAGAATGTCATCTTTACATCCATTTGATGTATTTCAAGACCAAATATAGCTATTATGGTTATGAGCATTCTTATCGATGTGATACGAGTCACTGGTGAATACGTGTCAAAGTAATAAAGGCCTTCATTTTGTCTATAACCTTTTATGACAAGTCTTGCCTTGTACTTATCTATTGATCCATCCATTTTCATCTTCCTTTTGAATATCCATTTGTAGCCCAATGGCTTACAACTTGAAGGAAGATCAACCAACTCTCAAGTATGGTTCTGTAGGATTGAATCAATCTCACTGTTAATAGCCTCTTTCCACAGAGGTGCCTCCGGAGAAGACATTGATTCTTTATAGCTTTGAGGCTCATTTTCTAACAAATATGTCAGAAAATCGAGACCAAACGATTTAGACGTTCTAGTTTTTTTGCTACGTCTAGGTTTGATTGTCTCAACGTTTGTACGTTGATCTGACTCTTGGTCAACCTGATCAGTGTCTTTGACAGTATCAATCGTTCTTTTGAGAGACTATGTTCTTTATCTTTCCTTACAAGGAAACGTCACTTCAAAAAATATGACATTCCTTGACACAATTATCATACTCGGATTGATGTTAGGAATCTCATACTTGTGTACCAAGAATCGATACACACTACTGTTGCGAGCATATCCAATGATTATGCAATCAACAGTTTTGGGTCCTATTCTAACCTTCTTAGGTTTAGGAACCATTACATTGGCAAGACACCCTCATACTTTTAGGTATTTGTAAGAAGGTACGTGACCTTTCCACAACTCATATGGTGTCTTGTCCAATCTTCTGTGAGGAAGCTTGTTTAGAGCGTAGTTTGCGGAAAGTAAGGCTTCTCCCCACAAGTTCTGAGGTAAACCAGAACTTGTCAACATGACGTTCATCATTTCCTTCAACGTTCGGTTTTTGCGCTCAGCAATCCCATTTTGTTAAGGAGAATAATGAGCAGTGGTTTCGTGAATAATTATGTGCACATAACAATATTCACCGAATGGTGAAACATATTCACCACCTCTATCACTCCTGATTCTTTTGATTTTCTTGCCAAGTTGATTTTCAACTTCGTTATTATAGTGTATAAAGCTCTCAATAGCTTCAGTTGTGCTCCTCAGCAAATACACATAATAGAATCTTGTGCTATCATCGATAAAAGTGACAAAGAACTTTTTACCGCCTCTTTTTTTCACAATATTCATGTCACACACGTCAGTGTGTACACGTTCTAAGAGTTCAAAACTGCGTTCTATGGAATGAAATGATGTTCTATGCATTTTCGCTTCAACACATGCTTCACACTTATGTTGGCTATCAATTGCAAATTTAGGTATAAGGTCTATGTTAATTAATTTACGCATTGTATCATAATTAACATGTACTAACCTCTCATGCCATACATTTTATGACTCAATAATATAAGCAGAAGTTTTAGCTTTATTAATAGCACGATTGACAGTCATTACATTTAGTTTGAAAAAGCCCTCAGTGAGGTATCTTTTTCCTACATACATATCATTCTTAGTCATTACAAATTTATCATAAACAAATACGAGCTTAAAACCAGCCTTACTAAGGAGAGAGCCCGAGACCAAATTCTTATGAATATCATGAACATGCAGTACATTCTTCAATGTAAGATCTTTTTCAAATGTCATCTTCAGAACCACTATGCCTTGTCCAACCACCTGAGAGGTAGACGAGTTTTCCATTGTCAGATGATCGCCGCCATCGACCTTCTGATACAAGGAAAATATCTTTATATCTGCACAGATATGACGAGTAGCCCCAGTGTCTACCCACCATTCTCTCGGATTCCCAACTATGTTGGCTTCGGTTACCACTGCTGATATGTCTATCTATGAAATCTCATCAGTCAACTGCTCACCTTTAGTGACATGGGCCTCATTTTTCTTTTTCTTGCCCTTGTCTTGAGACTTATTGTTTCTGCAGTCCTTTGCCATATGACTGCCCTTTCCACAGTTGTAGCACTTTCCCTTAAAATTCTTGTAAGATTGGGAAGAGTCAGCTCCACTGTTCTTTCTCTTCTTGCTACCATTTACACCCTCAACGATGTTGGCCTTAACTCCATAGTCTTGTAGCTGGCCTTCTCGGAAATCATGTTGTCCTTATCGATTCTTAATCGAACATTAAGGTCTTCAAGGCTCATCTGCTTCTTCTTGTGTTTCAGATAGCTCCTGAAGTCCTTCCATGATGAAGGCAAATTTTCAAAAATAGTGGCAACCTGAAACGTCTCACAGAGTTTCATACCTTCATCCAGTATTTCATGAATGATCAACTGTAGTTCACCCAACTGAGATATTACTGTTCTTGAATCTACCATCTTGTAGTCCAAGAACCTACCCACGACAAATTTCTTTTATTCGGCATCCCCGGTTTTATATTTCTTTTCGAGAGATTCCCATAGAACTTTCGCAGAAACCATGCCTTGGTACACATTGTACAAGGTATTGTCAAGTCCACCCAAAAGGTAGTTCTTACACAAGAAGTCGTCAGATGACCATGTCTATTCCCGCAGTTGCTTGGCTATTTCCGATTCACCCTCCACAGGATCCGGAGGATCTTTGAGGTATTTAGCCAACTGCAAAGTTGTCAGGTAGAACAACATTTTGTTCTGCCACTGTTTAAAGTTTGCCCCACCAAACTTCTCCGGCTTTTCTCCATGGGAGACCGATACTGTGATGTTTCCACTAGCCATTTGTAACTGGAAATTCCAACATGAGTCAATTAGTCCTAAAAGAAAAATTGCAAAACGATCAATAAATGATCTTGTTCAAATTAATATACTAAGTAACCACTTTTTGTTCTATTGGACGGTGGTTCCAATAAACACAAATCCTTGAATTTCAACTAAAGATTGATAAGAAAAGTAAATAAATGAATATTCCCAGAGGACGAGGGGGGTCCGGAGTAACCACTTAGGCTCTTATCGCCTTTTTGACAGAATATCCTTTAAACACTTTTTCAATAGGATCTCTTATCAATTCAAACTCAGTATTACACTTATGATTTACAATACAATATTCGATATGTGTAGATATGTATCTGTCAATCAAGATTGGATGGAATTACTTGTGTATGATCACACTTTAAATTCTCAACCAATTATGCAACACACAATTAAGTTAAACTTTATCACTAAGTGTATGCTTGTGATAATTGAACACCCAAATAATAACCTAAATCTATACTACCAAGATTAATGTAATTCAGTATATGATTTACTAAGTTAATATTAGATTAATCTAACTATTTGCAGTCTATTAACAATTTTCAGGACAGATTCGTTAATGTCACGTTCGTAACTACGTTCGAACGAGACTGTCCAGTGTGTGTAAGCTCGTGTTGCGTTCGAGAACGTGTTCGAACGACGTGTTCCAGAGAGTTCACGTTCGTATAGCGTTCGAGAACGCGTTCGAACGGAATAATTCCAGAGAGTTTGCGTTTGAGTTGTATTTAGGACGCGTTCGAACGAACTAAGTCAGAAGGTCTGCGTTCGATTTGCGTTTGAATATGTTGGTCTCTAAGATCATCCCAAGAACATTTAAAGCATGATAAAAGTGTGAATACATAAAGAAGTATAGCGGAAATATACTTACTTTGATCGGTTATAGGATGTGTAGAGTTCAAAAATTTGCTCTCTTTGAAGTTGTTCCAAGCTCCTCCAAGTTATGTATCAAGCTCCAAGCTTTAACTTTTTAAATTCCAAACTCAAGGGATATTTCCCTATCACCTTTGTATGAATCATTGTAATTGCTAGCTCTTGAAAATTTTGCAACAAAATTTCCAATTTTACCTTTGTATCTCACAGCAATGTGAAGAAAATGAAGAGGAGATAATTCGGTTGGGAGAGAGAGAGGAGGTTGAAATTGTGTTGACTTGTTTTTTATTTCTAAAATCTAAAAAATGATATAGCAGATGTTTGGTAATAAGTCATTCACTTTTCAAGTTTGAGTGTTTAGTAAGTCATCACCAACTCACCAAATTCCATCACCGAAAAGGCAAGTAAAGTGACAAGTAATGTGACTTGTGTAGGCCCCACTTGAATTCAAAATCTGTGTGGGCCCGCAAACACATTCCGGGCTCGGTTCGTTAATTCTGAATTAACGAATTTTCCGTTGCGACGTAATTAAATCAAATTTAATTACATAATTATGCCTAGCAAAATTACTATTAAAGTCGCTTGCGAATTAATTCTAAATTAATTCGTTCGCCCGAATTAAAATCTAATTTTAATTCCGTTATGAAATCTAATTTCATTTAATATATCGAATATATTATTTATCGATTAATTCTGAATTAATCGTTCTCTCTCTTCAAATTGAATTTTATCCCAGATAAAATCTCGCCGTAATTAATCCTAAATTAATTTTTCTCTCTCTTATAATTAATCATAGATTAATTATGTTCGAGTCATACGTCATCGGTGAATCTTTGGGAAGTGACCCATGAGATCCCTAGATATGTTGGTAGTAAATCCGGTTGTCGGACTATCCGAACATGTGCGTACCTGGTACCACTTTCTTACCGATTTACGAGACATGGTTGGCTTCTAGCAAAGCACCGTGCCTACCCAATTCTCCAAAAATATTCTTTAAGGAATATATAATCTATAACAGGCGTAGTATACGTAGTATCGCGTGTTACGATCCAGTATCTGATGTCACAAGCAATGCCTGAGGCTGGAATAGTATCTGCCCCGTACAAAGCATATATCAGATCACAAGCAACTAGTCTCTATAATCGGATAATCATGACCTTGTCATATTATCCCGATAGTTGCAACATAATAGAGAAGCGGTTCTGTATCCCTGCGTGATCATCATCTCCATATGACTGAAATGATACTTTCGTCTTGACATCACACCCAATACACTACGATTCTCAATAAACCCATAAGAGGCGTACACAGAACCTGTTAAAGTTCCGGACGACCAAAACCAAAGCGTATTGATTGTCGCAAGTACTGGCGATGCAAGTCTCAGGTTAAGACCAAATACACATACCCTGAAGCGGATTCCCATAGACACATAGTCATACTACCAATGTGATTTCGCGGGGTCTATCCAGAGCGAAGCTGTTTCCATACCATCGGTAAACACAACCTCCTATCGCACTTGCATAAGTATCTAATACTTAAATATATGAGAACTATGATGTTACGCTTCCATAACACGCATACGTGCAATACTAGTATATTATGTATTATCGATGTCCAGTCTCGATAATACTACGACTAGAGATATTTAATGATTAAAACTTTGTGGATTGATATTGTCTCATATCTTATAATCCGGAACTAATCATAAAGACTTTTATCATTTATATAAACACAAGTAATCTAATTACAAAATGATAAAATACAATTTCCATTGTCACATAGTTAATTTATACAAAAACAAAAACGTCTTTTACAAATAGTGACGTTATGGGTCATAATTGTCCAACAGAATACGCGTTCGAATGTTCTTAGGCAGAAGGCTTGGGTTCGAGTTACATTTGAAGACGCGTTCGAACGTTCTTACGAAATTTCATATTTTTGCCTTCGCTTTCGTCGGGTGTTCGAATGCCCTACGTATATTTCATGCACATACAGTTATTTTTCCAGAAAATTTTCTTATCGAAGCATGCGAATTACTATCTAATAATACTATTAATAAGTTCTTAAGATTGTTGTCAAATTGTGTCATTAAACAGTAAATTAACATGCAAACAAACAGATCACAACCAAGATTACCAACCAATCTATGCAAAACCCTAAAACTTGATATCCAAAGAAAAAACCTGGAAATTATGAGAATGAATGCAAGTCGAGATCTCTCTGTCCTTAAGAACTTATAAGCCTCCGTCTCTGGTGTTCTACGGATTGTAAATGGCCAATGTTCTCCCAGGATTCCTTGGATGCTTCTTGTTCAAAGGGGCACTCCATAACAAGTATTTGAACTTTGAATATGGTGGAACTCTCTCAATACTAAAATAAAGGAAATGTGACACACAAATTTCGTACTTGTTTTAGATGTTGAGAATGAACATCCATGCCTTCCTTATAAGGACATGGGAGGGTGCCTTAAGGACACCCTTTAGGTTGGGGTGCAACCTTCCAAAAGATTTTACTCATTTCATATTTCCCATTTGTAGGACATGTCCCTATGGGGTACCATCCAATGGACATGTCCCTCCTCCATCTTAACCACCCATATTTTAAGAATTTACAACACTAAATTTCTAGAATTAATATGTATGCTCTAATATTGTAATATGTATGTGTACATTTAGAATCAACTAGATATGACTTTTTCCATGTACCTCCCATTTGTGTCAATTACAAAATCAAAAATATCCTTAAAAGGATCAGAGTCTACGCACATAGTCAATAACAACAGACGACACCCTGATCACTATTATATTTTGTGCATTGAAAAATAAATAGATTTCTCCGAAATACAAATTAAAATTCTAGATGCAAATCGAAGAGGGGATGAGTGAATTAGGTGATTAAAAATTAATTTAATTAATTATAATGAGTGTGAATTTAATATACGAAATAAATGACGAACAATGAATGCAAGAGCATAGAGTATAGAGAAAATCAAATACAATGATTTTTACTTGGTTCGGTAAACTCGACTTATATCCGCTCATTTTACTTCCACTAAACAATTTCTTTGTAACCTCAAATGCTCAATTCTCTATACTGGACTGTTAGGTGTCCGTTGAGTTGCTCTTGTTACAAGTTTGTTGACAGGAAGAGAGCCTGGATCGAATTTGCATGGCCTCCTTATAGCGACTTATTTGGG